>WSUB01000069.1:0-94182 GCA_019633425.1 Tulasnella sp. 424 | reverse complement strand
CGCAGGCAATTGGGAGCCCAGCGCTGGCGGTTGGAACTCGTTCTGGACGATATCCTTCCGAGCCTTCTCCAAGTCGGCCTAGTCATCTTCTGCATTTCCTTCGTCCTCTACCTGCGTACCCTCAGCGGATCCATGTCGATCGTGGTTGCCGCGCTTGTAGGGACAGCCCTTTTAATTGCAATCGGAGCGGCAGTATGTGCAACATGGGACCGGACGTGCCCGTACCAAAGCCCGCTCTCACATCTTCTCTGCTGGGCCGGGGATCGAATCAAGCCCTTGGCCGTAGCATTTGTGTGGGGCTTCATCTTTCTGAAAACTTACTTTGGAGACGTCTTGCGGAGTGGCCACCAGGAACCAGACACGTGTTCAGATGTCCCCTTCGGCCGCGACATCCGACCGCCCGAGGACGTGAAAACGAGATCGTGGAAGTCGGCGCAGGAGATCACATCTCGCGGGCTAACCCGAAAAGTGGAAACGGCCGATGATTTGCAGGTCGCTTCACTGAAGCGTGTAATCCTCACGTCGGAACATATTGCGGCCCTCATCTATGCTGCGACCAACCTCTGCGCCATAAATGAGAATAAGAGCTTGCAAAAGCTTCTCACCGACGCTGAATTTTTCGGCCGGCTTCATGACCAGTTTTCGATATGTCGGGTATATCAGGCGGCTTTACCCCCTCCGCTGCGGACTATGTCCGAGGTTGCTGTCAAAGCGTTTGCTGCCGCCATCCTTCACATCGCGCTCTCGGTGGGTACCATCGCAGACCTGGTGCCTCCGGGATCCCGGCACCAGATGATCGAAGGCTTCACGCCTGTAGTAGAGCTGCCGCAGGGGGTAATGCTCCACGACTTTAAAATCGCCAACAATGCAAAGTTGGAACAGCACTTGTTGGATGGAGACCTGAAGCATGTCAGCGGTCCGCGACTCCTCGGACGTTTGCTTCCATCATTCTTCGATCGGGGGAGACTGCAAAACGAGGCGGAATTTCTTGCCACCTGTTCCACATCTCACCAACTATTATGCACCCTAGTGTTAGCGGTCAAAATGTCCATAGTACGTCATCAATGGGATACCGGAGAGAATCCGAAAGGCGCATTACCTCATCGACTATTTGAGTTGGCGAAGGCCACGTATCAAGGGTGAGATTTCCCTCAGTGTCCTCTCTCGACTTGCGCTTACGATTCAACTACAGCCGGAACTACGTGAAGGAAGTGCCATTTCTTTCGGAAGCCCTTCGACCCTCCTCCGAATCTTGGGATGGGACTGGATTTACTCGATCTGAGTCCTACAAACTCTGCATGCATGTGCTTCGTCATGCATGTGGACTGAAAGATCTAGACCTGGGTAAAGTCTTAGTCCCAGCAGGGGTCCTATTGCAAGCTCTCGAATTGGATAGTCGACTGGCGTCAACCCCGCCTCGCTATCGAGGGCAACTGCGAGCGCACAGAGATCAATGGTTTGGATTGATTTTGCTCAGATTGGAGGCCCATATTGTCGAGTACGTGTTTGAAGTGACGGGCGAGTACGAGCACTATCTTATAACCCGACCTCCTTAGCCGGGCACTTCTCTCTCTGCTTAAATCTCTAACTGAAACGCTTAAATTCATCCGGGAATCTGCTGCCGCCCAGGGGCCAGGCCACCCCGAGAACGGGGCCACTCTGGATTGTTTTCGACGGTTGCTGGTTAGAATACAGAGAATCTACGGCGCCGAATACGCCGAAGAGGTCGGGTTCATCGACGCTTTAAAGCGCGAATGCCACCAGTTTGAGACATGGATAAACATGGGAGGATGCGCAAAGGTGGGTTCATTATCAATGGACCAAAGTGCTAAATCACTGAATCGTCTGGTGGCAGAGCCCTGGACGACGAAACCGAGACCCGGAGCTGGGTTGGTGCTCATATGTTGAAGGGTAGCCCCTCCATGTCCAGCGCAGACGAGAGTATCTGATTGGACCCGATTTCTGTTTTAATGGACTGTACAACTAGCTTAGATGGGCACTCCGGTTGACTGCCTACGCGTCGTCTTCGCAGCCAAAGCATCGAGCACTGGAATCAGTCGCCGCTAAACCTTACATAAGAGTTTCGTTAAACGTCGTAGAAGCTGCACTCGACTATCGTTGTGTGGTGCGGAAAAGAGCGTTGTAGAAAAGCTCCTTTTGATTCAACAGGAGGTCTGTTGCGCAATATTTCACGTTTCCTTCCGCGTTGAGTATCGCGGAGGGCGTTCTGGGAAAAGGAAAGGCTTGGCCCACAACATGGGGCGTCCACTGGGGGTGCAACAGATAAGCTCATTGGAGGCGTCAAAACTGACGCTGATATGTGTTAAATCATGTGTTCCCGGAAATATACGTAACTGGGCAGGACTGGCTGGGGCGATGTCGATCCTTGGCGGAGGCCCCCGACAGACCCGTTGTTACGAAACACAATTGACGTCCTTCTCCACCGCCAACCGACATCGTGGATTGATACGCCTTGCTTTGTCCTTTTGGAGGAAGAAATTCCAATATTGCGGAGTACGTGTATTCAGTTCGCGAAAAACTTCATTCCTCATACGTTCCTTGACCTCGCAAGCTGTGCCGACGCTATTATTTGACCGCACCCACTCTTTTGAGCATCTCAGTTCAGCTGTACAAGCTAACTCTCGCTCTTCTTCCTTCCCTTTCCTTGGCTTCTTCTACGCAACTCCAGCTCCACTCGCCGACCGTTCCGTCTCAACGAGTGTATCCCGCGACATCCAACCCTACTCTTTCGCGCCCATCATACTAAACACCGGAATCCAGCTTGAGGCACCGTCTCTCCCACTTCGTAAGCATCTGGGACTACAGTCGAATGTCGTATTTACTGATCTCTTCACGGCGTGCTTCCATCCTGATCGTGGGACGGACGCAAAACCAAAGTCTTATCCGTCGAGGAACACGAGAAGTCGTCATCGGCACCCCGTTTCGCAGTGTCGAAAATGAGATCAGAAGCTCCTTCAACGATGGAAGGTGGAGTGTGGAGGAGTGGTTCGGTGTTCCTCACGACACGTTGTCGGACTACCCCAAGCATCAGTTAGCCCAATCGTTCCGAGGTCGTTTTAGAACCGCATATAAACTCACCCGGAGGTGGTGAGTTAAATGCATAGGCGGCTTTGACGACGTCCGACTTGAAGAAATGCCCCTTGTGCGGCAGAACGGAAAATTGATGCAACTCGTAAGCGACCACCCTCGTTTGAAGGGCGGAAACACGTGCTTACCGCCTCACCGCCTTGATCTTACTCTGAGTATGGAGATGTCAGACCACGAAGAAGTGACACTCCCAGGCCACTACCGATCGTAGCATAGCCGTATTGGGATTCCGCGAAGAGCGCAACGTCATAATCGAACCCGCATAAGTTGACGCAACGGTGACCGTAATTGGTCGCTTACTTGGTTGTGTTCTGAAAGAGGGGATATGAATGAAGCTACCTGATTTTGCTGTAGAGTCAGAGTCGTCGTATATTGTGGATCGGTCGCGAGACTCGGCGAAAGGGGTATTAGTGGGAAGCACTCTCGCCTCGTATATCGAGAGGAAGCTCGACTGCGATAATGAAAGAGTTACTGTTAAGAGTCGATCGTCATCTATGCGAAGGAAAGCGTACACGAGTGCTTCAAGAGCTTGTGAGTTTCACGCTAGGAGTGTTTCGGCGAAGTTGACGAAAGGTGCGGCGATGTTGAATAGAGGGTTGGAACCCATGTTGTGCGTGATGGCGTCGACTTTGGCGGTTTGGGCTTCAATGTCTTTGATTGGTTTGATGGTCCCTTTGTTGGAGCGTTCATACATCAGAGAACTAGAGTCCAAGGTGACAAAGAAAACAGACGATAGACGGACAGTCGGTGGTTGTCTAGTATTTTGGGAGTCGTCGAGCACCTGAACGTACAGCATATTGGCCATGTCGAGACTTCTTAACGAGCGGGCCTGATACTCCTTGCGGTCGGGAGCGACGGGGAGCTTCTCTTCGGGAGTGCCGGCCTGACGCTGAGTGGGTTCTTGAAGGGTTCAGGGTTCACTGGCGGGTAGGGACGATCTCGACGACAGCAGGGGAACGAGCCTTCTCGGGGAACGGATCCGACCTATTCGCATTGACGAGATTAATTCCACCTCAAGTTGGCCATAGATCCACACGAGGATGGGGTTCTTCGAGACGAGGCACCAAAGCTAAACAACAAGAGAATGGCTGAAGCTTTGGAGTGAGAGTGGACATGGAGAAGCGGTCGCCGATATATGGGAGCAGTTCAACGGCTTTCAGTCAGAGGTCAGCAGTTGAACAATTTTTAGGTACCTGAATTAGAATTGAAGAGGGTGCTAAATCCGGGAGACGTTAGTGCGTCCGACCACGGCACGACGGAGGAACCATGGTGTTAGACAGCGATATCTCCCCATGTAGCGACGAGATCCTAGAAGGGGTGGAAGAGTTTGTGGATAGAGAGCCCAATCCCGCCAATAGACTCGCCGAGGATGGGGAGGCCAAACTGGACTTGCTTTTGCCGGTGGAGAGAGAAGCCATGTCATCCAACGAAGCTGACGAAGCTGATCCTAGTTATGTAAGTCTCGGGGTGTTCCGGGTGGACTGGTGGCTGGGGAGGCGCTCCTTCGCGCTGCCGGCGGAAGCGTCCACGGCAATTGGTATGGGGTGTGAGATCGGGAGAAGAGGTGAACACGGACGTTCGGGTAAAGAGAGGAGCTGGGGGGTCTCTGCGCCGGGAAGTATAATGGAGGAGAGGAGATTGGGGACGGATTTCTTGGGGCAATAAGCTTGGCGCGGGTGTGTTGTCACAATTTTATCCTTTGGAACAATGAGTGGCGGAGAGATCAAGAATTCGTCCGGAATTCGTTCGGGCCGAGAGCCGGTGGCAATCGTTTTCTCAGTGTCATGTGTAGGTCATCGAGGGGCGCCTCCAGTTGGAGTTCTGGAGATACTGTAGGGTTTGAAAGAGTGGAGCTATCTCGAGTGACAGCGGAGCTCGAAAGCTTGGGAGACGTTCAAAGCCGCGTGGAGTCCCTGAATGGTCACGTGGCAGATCAGGACCCAACCATTTCTTGCATCGGGGCTTCTGAGAAAGGGTAAAGCCGCGCCCGATAGAAAGCCAATTGTCGGGCTTGCATGATTAGAATGCCGGATCTGAGAGCGCGACAGAAACAATTCGAGAGGCAAACACAACGCCCCGAAGGAGGGAACAAATGGACATGAATCTCTCGACTCCTTCGACAAATTGAAAATGAGGGAATCTATAGTGTTGATTAGGTAGGCATATTCTCTACAGAGCCTTTTTTGACGCGGGCCGCAGGATGGATCGGTAATAGTCTCAAGGCCAAGCGTTGGGGCTATGAAAATGGATGCATGACGTAGAATGTGATCAAGCGTCCCGACACGGTGATGATCCGCCAAGGAGATTTGCAGGAGAAATCGATCCACATGTATTCGGCCAAAGTGGCTTTCGTCGTAGGAAGGCGGTTGGTGACCACGAGCGTTTTAATTGTTGCCGCAAAGTCTCGGGGGGGGGGGGGTCCATTTGGGGGTGATTGAGTAAGCAAATCGCAGCGCACCCCTACCTCGTGGCCATGTGGTTTGCCCCATTCTCTACCATCACCCCGACATATTCTTGGCTCTTCGATGAACACAGCAACGCACGTTTTCGAGCAACCACTTACTGAACTTCCCGATATTCCCCTTCAGTTTGGGCAAGACGGTGGGAAGTTCTACCATTACTACGACCAGTTAGCAGATGAACTGGACGAAGACCTCACCAAACGGCTCAAGGCCCAGCTTGACAGTCTCCTCATATTCGTACAGTGCTATCATCTTTCCTTGGCGTGTGTCTATACTGAAAGAGTCGCTCTGATTCCCAGGCCGGTCTCTTTGCCGGGGTCAATTCTGCATTTCTCGCGCTCACCCTTCCCATGATGAGCGCCGACCCGGCCGATGATACGAACGCATTACTATTGCAATTGGTCAAAGGAGGGAATACGACCATTAACTCCGAAGCGGACCTTCCATCCGCTTCCTTCTCCCCTCCTTCCGCAATTTACCCCGTTAACGTCTTGTTCGCAGTAAGCTTGACGTGCGCACTCATGTCGTCCTTCCTCGCGGTACTCGGTCAACAATGGCTCGTGTACTATCGGAAGCGCAGTGGTGGAGGTGCCGAGCACCAGCGGAACGAGCAACTCCGCAGGCAATTGGGGGCCCAGCGCTGGCGGTTGGAACTCGTTCTCGACGATATTCTCCCGAGTCTTCTCCAAGTCGGACTAGTCATTTTCTGCATTTCCTTCGTCCTCTACTTGCGCACTATCAGCGGGTCCATGTCATCCGTGGTTGCCGCGGTTGTGGGGGCAGCTCTCGCAATTACAGTTGGAGCGGCGGTATGTGCGACGTGGGACCGGATGTGCCCGTACCAGAGCCCCCTTTCACATCTTCTCTGCTGGACTGTGGATCGAATGAAGCCATTGGTCGTAGCCTTCGTGTGGGGTTTCATCTTTTTGAAAACCTACTTTGAAGAAGTCTTGGGGAGTCACCCCCAGGAACGAGACACCGTCTCCTTCAGGCGCCAAAGGCAACCGCCCGAGGACTTGAAAACGAGATCGCGGAAGTCGGCACAAGAGATCACATCTCGCGGGCTAACCTGGCTCAGCCGAAAAGTGGAAACGACTAATGATTTGAAAGTCGCTTTACTGAAGCGTATCATCCTCACATCGGAACATACTGCCGCACTTATCTATGCTGCGATAAATCTCTGTGCCATAGATGACAACGAGAGCTTGCTACAGCTTCTCAACGACGCTGAATTTTTCGCCCGGCTTCATTACCTATTTTCGACCTTCCGCGTTGCTCGGAACACTTTACCCACTCGGCTGCGGACTATGTCCGATGTGGCTGTGAAAGCGTTTGCTGGTGCCATCGTTCATATGGCGCTCTCCGTGGGTACCGTAGCGGACTTAGAACCTCCTGGGTACCGACACTGGATGATTGAAGCTCCTGAGCAAGGTGTATTAATCACGAAGGAGTTATCCTCACACGTTAGGGCTATTGCCTTCCATGTGGGGTTGGAACGGCACTTGTGGGATAGAGACCTAACGCATGTCAGTAGTCTGCGACTTCTTGGACTGTCGCTTTCATCACTCGTCTTAGGCGTAGACTATTCTCCGGAAGCTCTTGTTAAATTTACCCCATCTCACCAATTACTATGCACCCTAGCAGTTGCAGTCAAGATGTCCATAGTACGTCATGAATGGGATACTGGAGAGAATCCAAGAGACCCATTACCTCATCGACTATTTGAGTTAGCGAAGCTTACGTATCAAGGGTGAGCTTTACCTTAGTGTCCTCTCTTGATTGGTGGCGCTTACAATTCGACCGCAGCCGCAAAACCGTGAGCCAAGTGCCATTTCTTTCAGAAGCTCTCCGACCGTCCTCCAAATCCTGGGATAGCACGGAATTTACCCGATCTAAGTCCTATAAACTCTGCATAGATGTCCTTCGTCATGCGTGTAGACTAGAAGATCTTGACATGCGCAAAGTCTTTGCTTCAGCGGTGGTCCTATTGCAAGCTCTCGAGTTGGATATCCGACTGGCGTCAACCCCGCTTCGTTATCGGGGGCAATTGCGAGCGCATAGAGATCAATGGGTTGGATCAATTTTGCTCACATTTGGGCGTGGTGTGGCCTAGTAAGTGGTTGAAGTGACGAGCGAGCGCGAGACCTTCTTATAATCCGACCTGCTTAGCTGGGAACTTCGCCCTCTGCTTAAATCCCTAACTGAAACTCTTGAATTCATCCGGAAATCTGCCGCCGCCCAGGAACCAGGCCACCCCGAGAACCGTGTCACTCTGGATCGTTTTCGACGGTTGCTGGTCCGAATCCAGAGAAGTTACACCGCTGATGAGACCGCCGCTTTCGAGCGCGAATGCCACGAGTTTGACACATGGTTGAACATGGGTGGATGCGCAAAGGTTTGTTAACGATCAAATGGGCCAGAATGTTCCATTACTGAATCGTCTCAATCGCAGAGCCCTGGAAGACTACACCGGGACCCGGAGCTGGGTTGGTGCCCACATGTTGAGGGATAGCCCCTCATTCAGAAACTGTCTGATCGGATACTATTTTGATTGTTCAATGGAACAGTTCAACCGAGAACGACACACTGGTTGACACTTCACACCTTATATCCTCACAGCCAGACAAGATCGGCCCCTGTATTCACTACTAGACCTTAAGAAGTCTCGTTAGATATTGTAGAAGCTGCACTAGAATATCATTGTGTGGTGTCGCAACAAGCGATCTCGAAATGGTCCCCTTGGCTCGAAAGGAGGACTGTTGCCAGTCGTTGCCCTAGGCGCTGTAGATGTGGGGACGGCCGGGAGAACGCAGGGAAAGGAATCGGCTTGGCTCACGAATGGAGCCTCCGTTGGACAAGTAAGAAATCATATAAAAGCACCGGACTCGCAGAAATGCCCCTTGTGCGGCAGAACGGCCCATAAAAATTGATGCTCTGATGCAGCTCGTGAGCGACCACCCCTCATCTGTGCTTACCACCTTGATCTTGTTTTGAGTCTGAATATGTCGGACCAGGAAAAAGTGACACTCTCAGGCCATTGCCAGTCGTAGCATAGCCGTATTTGGATTCCGTAAAGAGCGTAACGTCATAGCCGAACTCGCATGAGTCGGCATAACGGTGCACCGGTGACCGCAAACGTCAAGTTTGGCCGCTTCCTCGGTTACGTTCTGAAGGGATATTTGGATGAAGATACCCAAATTGTTTTAGAGTCAGAGTCGTCATACCACGTGGATCGGTCGCGAGACTCGGTGAAAGGCGTATTCGTAGTAAGTGGTCTCGCTGTGTATATTGAGAGGAAGTTTGAGTGCGAGAAGGAAAGAGTTACATAAACTAGTACTTCAAGAATTTGTAACGTTCACGTCAGGAGCGTTCCGGCGGAGTTGACGAAAGGAGAGGCGATGTTGAATCGAGGGATTGAGCCCATTTTGTTGGTCAGGGCGCCGGCTTCGGGAATTGGTGCTTGAATGTGTTTGGTTGCTTTGATGCTAGCTTTGTTGGAGCGTTCATATATCACAGAGCTGGAGCCTAAGGTGACAAGGAAAACAGACGGTAGGCAGTCAGTCGATGGTTGTTTGGTAGTTGGGCAGCTATTGGGCACCTGAACGTACAGCGTATTGGCGATGTTAAGACTTCTGAATCTGCGGGCCTGATACTCTTTGGGGTTGGGACCGGCGGAAAGCTTCTCTTTGGCGGTGTCCGCGTGACGCTGGGTTGGATTCTTGAATGGTTTAGGGTTCACTGGTCGGTAGGGGCAATCTCGACGTTAGCAGACAAATTAGCCTTTTCCGGGATCGGATCCGACTTACTCGCATTGACGAGATCAAGTCCACCGGAAGCACGGTCAAAGATTCAGCCATAGATCCACAAGAGGATGGGGTTCTTCGAGACGAGGCGCCAAAGGTAGACAGCAAGAAGAATCGCTGAAGCTTTGGAGGCAAAAGTGGACATGGAGAAGCGCTCGCGAATATCTAGAGGCAGCTCAACGGCGGTCAGTCAGAGGTCAAAAGTTGAACACTTCTTAGGTACCTGAGTTGGGAGTGAAGAGGGTGCCAAGTCCCGGAGACGTTAATTCGCGTACGACCGCGGCGCGATGGAGGACCATGGTGTCGGACAGCGATATCTCCATGTGGCGACGATATGCCCGAATAGGTGGAAGAGTTTGGGGATGGAGAGCCTAGTCCTGCGAATAGGCTCATCTAAGATGAGGTCACCAAGCTCGACTTGCTTTTGGTGGGCGGGGAAGATCATGTCATCCAAACGGAGCTGACTAAGCTGATCCCTAATAAGCCTCGTGTTGTCCCGGATCTACTGGTGGCTGGGGAGGCGGGGCTTTGGAGGTGCTGGCGGAAGCATACATGGCGATTGGGATGGGGTGTGAGATAGGGAGAAGAGGTGAACAAGGACGGGTAAGGAGAGGAGCAGGGGGTCTCTTTGGGAAGTATATGTGGGAGGAGGGAAGATTGGCGATGGGGTTCTTTGGACAACACGAGCGGGTGGAATGTCATAATTTAATATTTTGGAATAACGCGTGGTGGAGAGATCGAGGGTTCGTCCGGAATTCGTTCGGAGGACAAGTCGGGTCTGGGAGAGTGTTATGAGGGACAATTCTTTCTGGGTTTCATGGGCAGATCGCACGGCGCATCCAGTTGGAACTCTTGAGATGTCTACTGTTTGCAATGTTTGAAAGAGTGGAGCTATTTCGAGTGACAGCGGAGCTCGAAAGCTGGGGAGACGTTCAAAGACAGAGTCCCTGAACGGTCACGTGGCATAAGATCCAACCACTTTCTGAGGAAGGGTACTTAGAGCCGTGCCCGGTAGAAAGCTAAGGCTTGCATGATTAGAATGCCCGGTGTAAGAGCGAGACGGAAACAATTTAGAAGGCAAAGTCGGTAAACACAACGCCCGAACAACGAGACAAACGCACATGAATCTCCCAACATCCCCCAATAACTTGAAAATGTAGGAATAATGATGGTTAGGTTAGCATATACTCTAGTACAAAGGGTTTTTGACGCGGGCTGCAAGACGGCGCGGTACTAGTTCTTAAGCGCTGATATCCGCGGGGTGACGTAAAAGTTCAAATGGTTAAACGTCTCGACACGGTGATGATCCGCCAGGGGATTTGCAGGCCGAGAAATGGGCCGAAGTGGCTTTCGTCGAAATAGAAAGGCGGCTGGGAACCAGAGAAGTCTCGAGCGGCTAAATTTTTGGTCATTGAGTAAGCAACGTGCACGGATCACAACGTACTTCCCACCTCGTGACCATACGGTCTGCCCCTTTCTCTACCATCACCCCTACCTATTCTTGACTCTTCGATGAACACAACTACGCACGTTTTCGAGCAACCACTGAATGAACTTCCCAATATTCCCGTTCACTTTGGGCAAGATGGTGGCAAGTTCTATCATTACTACGACCAGTTGGCCGATGAACTAGATGATGACCTCACCAAACGACTCAAGTCTCAGCTCGATAGTCTTCTCATATTTGTATGGTACTCTCATCTTTTCCCAGGTGGCTGTCTATTCTAAAATAATCGCCCTGATCTCTAGGCCGGTCTCTTTGCCGGGGTCAATTCTGCATTTCTCGCGCTCACCATTCCCATGATGAGCGCCGACCCCGCTGATGATACAAACGCATTACTGTTGCAATTGGTCAAAGGAGGGAATTCAACCATTAACTCCGAAGCGGACCTTCCATCCGCTACCTTCTCCCCTCCTTCCGCAATTTACCCCGTCAACGTCTTGTTTGCGGTAAGCTTGACATGCGCCCTGATGTCGTCCTTCCTAGCGGCACTAGGCCAACAATGGCTCGTATACTACCGCAAGCGCAGTGGTGGTGGTGCCGAGTACCAGCGGAACGAGCAACTCCGCAGGCAATTAGGAGCCCAGCGTTGGCGGTTGGAACTCGTTCTGGACGATATCCTCCCTAGTCTTCTCCAAGTCGGCCTAGTCATCTTCTGCATTTCCTTCGTTCTCTACCTGCGCACTCTCAGCGGGTCCATGTCGACCGTAATTGCCGCGCTTGTAGGGACAGCTCTTGCAATTACAGTCGGAGCGGCGGTATGTGCGACGTGGGACCGGATGTGCCCATACCAAAGCCCGCTTTCACATCTTCTCTGTTGGACCGTGGATCGAATGAAGCCCTTGGTCGTAGTGTTTGTGTGGGGTTTTATCTTCCTGAAAACCTACTTTGAAGACGTCCTGCGGAGTGGCCCCCAGGAACCAGACACGGATCCAGAGACCCCCATCAGCCGCCACATCCAACCTCCCGAGGACTTGAAAAAGAGCTCCTGGACGTCGGCGCAGGAGATCACATCTCGCGGACTAACCCTGGTCGGTCGAAAAGTGGAAACGGCCGACGGTTTGAAAGTCGCGTTAGTGAAGCGGGTGATCTTCACATCGGAACACACTACTGCCCTCATCTATGCTGCCACAAATTTCTGCGCCATAGACGACTCCGAGAGCTTGCTGGAGCTTCTCGACGACGCCGAATTTTTGGACCGGCTTCATGACCTATTTACAACCTTTTCCTCTACTCGGCAGACTTTACCCACTCAGCTGCGGACTATGTCCGATGTTGCTGTCAAAGCGTTTGCTACTGCCATCGTTCATATAGCACTGTCGGTCGGTACGACCGCGGATCTAGTACCTCCGGGATATCGGCACCAGATGATCGAAGGGGCCACGCATGCAATGGAGCTGCCGATCGAAGGACCATCACCCGTCACTAGCATTGCTGACAATGCAATGTTGGAGCAGCAGCACGTGTTAGATGGAGACCTGAAGCATGTCAGCGGTCTGCGACTCTTCGGACGTTTGCTCAGATCAATCATCCTCAGTTCAGGCGGTTCAAGGCCACTGCTAGAGGAGGCGGAATTGCTGGCCACCGGTGCCACATCTCACCAGCTATTATGCACCCTAGCGTTAGCGGTCAGAATGTCTATGGAATGTCAAAAATGGGAGCCTGAAAAGAATCCAAGAGGCGAATTACCTTATAAACTATTTGAGTTAGCAAAGGCCACATATCAATGGTGAGACTACCTCAGCCTCCTCTCTCGAGTGATGGTACTTATGATTCAACTACAGCCGGAAAGTCGAGAGCGACGTGCCATTTCTTTCAGAGGCTCTTCAACCGTCCCTCAAATCTTGGGTTGGCACGGAATTTACTCGATCCAAGTCCTACAAACTCTGCATGGATGTGCTTCGTCATGCCTGTGGACTGAATGATTTGAACCTGGGTAAAGTCTTTGCTCCAGCGGGGGACCTATTGAAAGCTCTCGAATTGGATATTCGACTTGTAGCAACCCCGCCTCGTTATCGAGAGCAACTGCGAGCGCACAGAGATCAATGGATCGGATTGATTTTGCTCACATTTAAGCGTGATGTGTCTTTGTAAGTAATTGAAGTGATGGGCGAGCGCGAGCACTATCTTATAACCCGACCTGCTTAGCCGGGATATTATTCCCTCTCTGTCGGAATCTCTAACTGGAACTCTAAAACACATACGGGAATCTGCTGTTGCACAGGAACCAGGCCACCCCGAGAACAGGGTCACGCTGAATCGCTTTCAACGGTTGCTGGTCGGAATCCAGGGTAGGCGCGACACGCGTCACACCAAAGAAACCCGTGATTTGGAGCGTGAATGCCGCCAATTTGAGACCTGGGTCGACATGGGAGGATACGCAAAGGTAGGCTCATTATCAATGGGTCAGGATGTTACATTACTGAATCGTTGCACTGGCAGAGCCATGGCCGACTAAACCGAGACCCGGAGCTAGTTTGGTGCCCTTACATTGCAGGTAGCCCCTCTAAATACAGTACAAAGCAAATGTTTGGCTGGATACGATCAGGTCGGTGACGCGATTTCCAGTCTACGTATTAGTATAGTTTAGATGGGTACTCTAGTTACGGCTCGCAAGTCATATCCTCACACGGCGGAGCAAATTTGGGTACCGTAGTCAATCACTTACAGCTTCCTCACTGGACTCGAATATTATCTGGTGGCGTGACAAGTGGCGAGCTCAAAAACGCTTGCATGATTCGACGAGAGCGTTGTCGGGCAAGGTCAAACGATATCCCGAGCAGCGCTAAGGAACGGAGGATGTGCTGAGGACCGGAGACATAAGGAACGGTTTTGCACAAGAGTCGAACCTCTTCCATCGTAATAAAGGCACCGAAGATGCTGAAATTGACCGTGATATTTATTAAAAAATGCTCGGGCCAGGGTCAGGGCACACCCCGACAGAGTTTTCCGCCACTTCTCAGCAAGGGTAAGATGGTGCCCGAGAAAATTCGACCATCGGATTTGCATAGTTAAGGTGACCGATCTGAAAGCGAGGGTAGATCACTTGGCGAGGCAATGTCGGAGAACACAACACTCCGAAGAACGAAAGAAACAAG
Organism: Tulasnella sp. 424; assembly: GCA_019633425.1. Taxonomy (NCBI): domain Eukaryota; kingdom Fungi; phylum Basidiomycota; class Agaricomycetes; order Cantharellales; family Tulasnellaceae; genus Tulasnella; species Tulasnella sp. 424. Next base: position 80,210 of record WSUB01000069.1, on the reverse strand, counting down.
CGCACACGAATCTCTCAACTCCTTCGACAACTCGAAATACAAGAATGGGGTCCATGGATACCCTACAGAGGCTCCTTCAAGGCGGGCCTCAAGGTGGAGCAGTCCCAAGTTTAAGTGCTTAGGCTATGAAAATCGGTGGAAGATGTTAATTAGCATGTGGTCACATGTCCTGATGACGAGATGATCCCCGAAGGGTATTTACAGAGCGAGAAATCCATCCGCGTGGACTCGGCCAACGCGTCTTTCGTCGTAGAAAGGCGGCGGGTGACTAGATCGATAGGTTGGAAAGTTTTTTTTGCTGCCGTAAAGTCTCAGCCAAAGCCTTTTCAAGGTATTGAGTAGGCGACATGCACCGAGCACGACACTGCCCCTTCCGCGTGTCCCCATGTGGTGTCCCCATTCTCGACCATCATCCTTCATATACTTTTACTCTGTGATGGACGCATTTTCGAGCAAGCACTTAATGAACTTTCAGACATTCCTGTTCCGTTCGGGCAGGATGGTGGCAGGATGGTGGCAAGTTCTACTATTGCGACGACGAGTTGCCGATGAACTAGATGAAGACCTCATTTTAACGGTACACGCGTTAATCCGCAACTCTAGTGTGGGCCTATGGCTAAGTGGACACCGACAAAGCCGTACAAACGAGCCTGCTTGCCGCACTGCACGCATTTCGAGCCTTACCTTCCGCATGCTGCCCAGAGCCTTGAATATTTCGCTGTCCTCTTTCAGCATTTGCTATTTGACCACCGCTGCCTGTCATTCACCCCTCGTAATTTGTCGTTTGATTCTCGTCTTTCATCCCTTGGTGCTCGCTGTTCATGGAAATGAGGAAGAGATCGAGTTTACATGAATGCCATAGCCCAAGTCCAATGCAGAAAATTTGATGTCACTACAGGCGAATTTTAAAAACGCGGTGGTTTATTTGAATAAATTAGAGTTGAATCTATAGATTCTCAAAATTACGGATTTCGATTTTGGGGTTCCCAGGACGATTTGCCGTCAGACATTTGTTTGAAGCCTCTTCACTCCAGCAAGACGCTCGGCCCGGTGCGCTACCGGTGACCAGACCTGTCGGAAGGGCGGGAGGTAATAACTTAATCTACGATAGCCGTGAATCAGAATCCTTACAGCCAGTTACGGTGTCACAAAACGCCTGGGCAGTGGAGCTGTCCCGAAAAGTATTCCATAGATTTGGGACTCCTGAGAGCTTTCACTGATTGATTGAATGACGACTTTAAAGAGCCACGTCAGCCGCGAAAGCCGTACCATTTCCCCGAGCTACCTAAACCGTCCGGAATCTCGTTGGCTATCTTTCTATCCACTATACATCTGACTCGTCATTTCATCGCATCCATAGACGATAGATTTCCTTGTCGCTTTTCTTTCCTTTTCCTTTGTGCTTCCTTTACCTCGCCAAGTTCTCTTTCTTCTTTCAAGTCTGCTCTTGTTGGCCGTTACCAATGCATGTCGCTTCTTCTCTGGAGTTTCATTACCTCGGCTTGCTTCGCCCTTATCATTTTTCTGCCCGCTTGATGTTGGCGCATGAAAGTATCCACATATGTAATGTCGATTTCAGCGTCCGCGCAAGAATCTGTGGGCTGTAATCTGAGGAAACAGGGCTGTTTGGATCGTCGACGAGATCCAATACGCCCCAGTTGTGTAAAAACACGCAGCGCCTCAATAAATTACAGCTGTTTGCGATTCTGTTCAGATTTGAACTTACGTCACACTCCGTCCACCAGGAGAGATCGCTCTGCAGCGACTTCAATCCAGTTTGGGCTCATCCAAATGAGAGGAAAGCCATGAGGTAAGTGCATGCTACAGGACTTTCAGACGACAGGATAACTACACTCTTAAGCATACCTCGCTCTTGGCGATGGTGCTATTTGTTCTTGCGCTCTTCCCAATCCCTCCGGTCATCCTCCTTTCGCTCTTTCTCTTTGCTCATCTCGCTTTCACACATTCTCCTCTCACATCCCGCTTTTGTTCTTACTTGACGCTTGGTCCCTTCTTGCTCAATTCTCCCCTCAATCACCCTCTTCCTCTTCCGATCGTCCCCCTTTTTTAACCGATCCCAATCTCCGTCCCTTTTCACTAAATGATGTATTGCGTATTTTATTTCGCTCATTCTTCGTTTGTGTTTCCCCCCGCTTTGACCCCATCTCCCTTTTTATTCTATGCTTTGGCCTTTCGTAACAGATCCTTCCCCTAACTCCCGCTGCCGTAGTGAAGCGAGGCATGTCTAGTAGTACTAATAGATCCGAATGCGTCACATGAACAAGATACTTGAAAGCGAGACGGGGTACCAAAATCTCAGTCAACAGAAAACATAGCTCACAGTCTTGTACCAAAACAGGCATAACACGAAATACAGTCGGGTATCAAGGACCGAATCTCGCTCAATCTCGGAATGTCTCGGTGAAACGTCATTCTGCCTCCGCTGATTTGAGTTGTTTACGGGCTTCAGCGGCGCGGTCCAATGCGTCTGCTACATCTCGAGTATTTCCCATTACTTCAAAAATCCCAGCAGCTTGTTCATAAAGGCGTATTGCGTCTTGGTGCTGATCCTGGTCGTGATAGACCTCGGCAAGGCGCATCAAAGCCCAGGCTCTGTTGTATTTGTAGCCAATGTCGGTAGAAATTTGCAGGGCTTCGGAGAGAAGCTCAACGGCTTGGTTATACTTTTTTTGAAGACGATGCACCTCAGCGAGACCCCACAGAGCGTCGGATTTTCCTTGTTTGTCCCCGAGGTCAGTGCAAATTTGGACGGCCTCGGAGTAGAGCGGAACGGCTTTGCTGTACTCCTCTTGATGCTGATGCACCGCGGCAAGACCACAGAAAGCGATGGCTTTCAGGTTCTTGTAGCCGGTTGCAGTGCAGATTTTGACAACCTCGGAGTAGAATATGACGGCTTCGCTGTAGTTGTCTTGGAGCCGATGCACGTCTGCAAGACCCCACAGAGCATTGGCTCTTCCACGACTGTTGCCGATGTTGCCGTAGATTTGGAGGGCCTCCGAGTAGAGCTCAGCGGCTTTGTTGTAATTGTTTTGGCCCCGATTCACTTCGGCGAGACCGAAGAGTACATCAGCTCTTCTTGCCTCGTCAGCGGTGTCCGTACAGATGCTTAAGGCTTCGGTGAGAACTTTTGACGCGTTGATATAGTCATTCTGAGCTCCATACATGTTCCCCATCTCGATAAGAAGTTCAGAAGAGCGAGTTCGTTGAACCGATTTATTTGCGGTCCACTGCCGATCCGGAACAATCATTGGCTATATGGCAAGGGGTCAAATTGCGTTCAAGTATCCTCGGAACCGGGATCACTTGCCATCCAATCCATTGACTTCCTACAATCCTCAGCTGTTGGCCGCTTGCTGGGATCGATGCTCCAACACGTAATCATGAGCGAGTAAAGTTTCCAGATTAGAGTCATGCGGACGTCTTCAGCGACGGATGGGAGGTCTCCCCGAATGACACGTATGACAACGACAGCGTCCCTTTGGACATTTTGAAATGGAGTTGAATTTGTCATAACCTATTTCAGTGTTGGTGTAAGCCTTTGTCGAGAACAATCCTAAATTTTGGTATACCTGGTAAAATATCCAGCCCAATGACCAGATATCGCTCCATAGGCCAGGTTCATCGTCCATGAGCAGCTCTGGAGGAGCCCAGCGAAGCGTAAATTGATTACCCGTCAGTGTCATGGTATTGGTGGCTTCACAAAATTCTGTCTCGAGCAACAGCTCGGCTGTCTGAGCTCCCTTTTTGCTGTTCTCGGATTGCACAGAAGGATCTTTCTTCCTGAGGCGACGCGCGGAGCCAAAGTCGGTGATGACTGCGCGACAGTTCGAGTTGACTAACACGTTGGCCTATGCAACGTGCAGTTAAGCTTGCCGAGGATCATCTCACTGTGACCCCTGGACCCACCGATTTGAGGTCGCCGTGGTAGATCGGCGGATCACAACTATGGAGGTATTCAACTCCTTCCGTGACGTCGTTTATCTGGGATACTGCTTCTCAGCGGACTGCCCAAAGTGTAGTACTCTGATCTTACCAGGGAGACTCGTTCCGGGATTTCCCATTCCTCCACCGCAACGAAGTCCTTTAAACTCCCGTTCGCTGCCCATGGAAAGACTAACCAGACCTTATTTTCGGTCAGATCTTCAACAAATCCCTCAAGTTTGATGACGTTTCCATGAGAAAACTCAGTTAGGAATCCTGCTTCCCTGAGCGCCAACTAACAGAAGTTAGGCTTTAGCGTTGTGCGAATGCTCGATGCGTTGGGATAGCTCATTCTCACCCCCAATACTCGCTCTTTGTCCTTTCCATTCTCTATCTTCAGTTTCTTGACTGCTACAGGCTAACGCGATGGAATCGCCCAGTTGTTCAGCTAATTGCTGTAGGGAATAGTGTTACAAGACAGTCAGACCTTTCGTGTGGTGCTTCTGTCGTGAGACTTGTTCTTTCGTCCGACACGTGCTGCATCATTATCCGCTCTGTCTCCAGTAGCAGGGGTAGAAACCAAGAACGCTTGTGAAACCGTCGCAAATCCTCCATGGAACGCGGGCGAGTCATCCTCGAATTCGATTGAGGAGGGATCAATTCGACATTCCGCAAGTTTCTGGAGCTTCTCCCGCTATGCAGTAATAGGGTTTGGTGAGCCAATGCGATCATTCGTCGTGATTTGGGTTTGGCGTACTAATTTGCTGTTTGACGAGGGTATTCTTGCGGGATCATCAGACGGACCACGACGATCGGTGATGTCGTTTTCGTCTCGATGCATCAGACGTCTTAGTCGGGCAAGCATGGTGGATGTTAACGGTTCAGGAGTAGCTTCTCTGAAGGGGGGGGGGGGGGGTAAGTGAATAGAGGTGGTATGGAGGGGAGGATGGGGTGGTGAATCACTGCGGGGGTCTTAAATGCGATGGGGGGAGGCGTAACACCCCCCGAACTGCGCGCTGTGCTGTGCCTTGCTCCTCGAGGCGAAGCCTCGAAGTACATGCGGCAACACTCATGAAGGCCCCTGCACCGCCACAATGTCGCTCGATTCGGTGTTGTAGATAAGATAGCGCTCTACTCCTTCTGATATCCACTTCCACCTAGTACATAGCTAGCCCCTCCAGTCTCGAGCCCGAAGGTCAACCTGCAAATGCGGCGCTTGCTGCAAATGTTGCTGTGTGGAGGTAACGTATCAGCGCGGATGCTAAGTTGCCTCGAACCTCGCAGCCCGATGAGGCCTGCTGCAGTGAACGACGCGAGGTTCTTCCTCCGAGCACCCCAGAATTGTTTGGTGTGTATTTGAAGTGGGTTTCAATGGGGCATAGAGATAGGAGACGAGGTTTTGCGTAGAAACAAACTCTTCCACGGCCTTCCCGCCTTACCGCACTTGGCTCTCAGCCTCCCCTCTCCCTCCACTGAATGCTAGACCCGTCGATCCTCGGACAAAACTCAAATACTCGTTGAACAGGCCAATATTTCTACATTACCGCGGTCGCTCCCAAGGTGTTGCCACAGACCGTGACCCTACAAGTTGGACGCATCCCCTCGCCTTCTGCCTCAAGGCCGTTCACGACGTCTCAAACGGCTCGCACTATCGATACCCAAGATGTCAACCCAAAACCACCGCAATGAGCGCTGGCCACCTTTGGGCGGGTCAACCTGGCCAGCGTCCTAAGCAGCTAGAACCGGCAGGTACTTTCCGTTCAAGGAGACTAGACGGCATGGCGAAAGCATTTCGACAAATACAAGAGGACCATTGTCATTATCGGAAGGCGATGAGCTACTTTTAGGATGTTAAAGAATCCGGACACCGAAGTTTAGAACGTGGTGAGCCTCCCGAGTAGTTTTCTGCTCAGTTCAATCTCTAATTTTGCCTGGAATATCCTCGAGGACACATTCGCGTGCATCTTGGGTCCTCATCAGCCTGCAAGACTACTTTCCATTCAACCTTTCCCTTCCGTCGCTTGCCTCCAGCCTTCTCAAAGTCTTTCAACCATGGGCATCTCATCCCCTCACCAAGTCGGCCGACACAAAACACAAAAGGACCCGCCCCCAAGGCCGAAGCTCATGGCTAGACCTCAAAGACACAGATGGCATTTGACACTTCGTCGAAGTCCCTCGCTGATCAAACCTCGGCGATTCAAGCTCCTCGATCGATAAAACGCCTTCGAAGCTCGTTCTCGGACCTTCAACCAACACTGAGTCCGTGGTTGGAGTAAGTGCTGGAAAAGAAAGACATGCTGAACTGCCCATGGAGCCAATTTGAGGATTAGAAAGGCTATGTTCCGATGGCATACGTACCGCCGACGCTAGAGGGGCTTGGGAAGGGATGGGCGAGGAGGGTGAAGGCGAGGAGGGAGAGGCGGACATTCGGTGAAGGGGAGATTCGGTGTTCTGACGAGTCCAGCTGTTGATGGTGGTAAAGTCAAGCACTGGGAGGAGGATGTTGGTTGGGATCAAACGTGTCGAGATATGTGAAGCGGCTCTGCGACTCTTGTGAGTTCACTTCACCTCTTGTGTGAGAGGTCCTGAGCTATGAACGGCACTCACCATTGCCGTTTCGGGGAGCAGGTTTTGGCTCCCTCGTCAAATGGATATCGAGCCCCTGCACCTCGTTCGGCCAGACCGATTTCTTAGTTTGGATGAACCAGAAGACGTCCTGGAGAAAGCGAGCGAGAGAAACGGCTTGGCTCACGAATGAAAGGTCCACTGGAGATGCAAGAAATACGATCATTGGAGGCGAATTCGAGAACCTGACGGTGATATTCGTTAAAGCATGGGTGGGCTAGAGTTTAGGGGAATGATATGGCACTGGGTAGGCGATGCCAAGGACCCTTACACCGCGGCTGCCGGGGGTGCACCCCGACAGGCCCTTTGGTATTCGTTATGCAACACAGTTGTCCTTCTCCACCGCCCACTCACGTCGGGGACGATATGCCTCGTTTTTCTCTTGGAGGAACAAATCCTAATATTACGGAGTATGCGTATTCAACTGGCGGAATAACTTCATTCCTCCCTACGCTTCTTCACCTCAGCACGTGTGCCGGTGCTATTCCCTGACTACTTCCACTCTTTTGATTATCTCAAATCAAATCTACAAGCTACGTCTCCCTCTTTGTCTCTTCCTGTTCTCGGCGTTTTTCTATGCAACTCCAGCCCCACTCACCGACCGATCCGTCTCAACGAGCGCATCCCGCGACATCAAACCCTCTTCGTCCTTCGCGTCCAACCACCAAGAACAAGCTTGAGGCAACGTCGCTTCCACTCTGTAAGCATCTGGGGCCACGGTCGAAATTTTATTTACTGATCCCCTACAGTATCTGAAGACGCACTTCCATCGGACTGCGTCGTTCTTCAATGCCTCAGCGATACCTCCCAAGCACTTTCCACGGCGAACAAGTTTCTCAAGCAGCTCGACTCTTAATCGGACTTGGTTATTCATGCCGCATACTCAAATGGCCAATTACTGGTCCAAAAGCAGCTTTCCGACGAACGACTTGCCTCATCTACTATGTTTCATCATACCGAACTCTTGAGATTTAGATTACTAAACCCACGCTTCGGTTGTGTAGGCCCTTTGAGTCCCGATACAGTCTAGCGCGTTCAGTACTTCCTCGTCTCGACGCCATTGGGGTGGGTTTGTGTGTTCGAGTGAAGAGGTGAACAACGGAAGTATATACGGGAGGTGGGAAGATTGGGTATGGATTTCTTGGGCAATAATGGTGCAAATATGATGTCATAATATTTTGATTTTTTTGACCGAAGGAGGATTGGGGGTTCGTCCAGCCGTCGTTCGGAGGGCAACCGAGACTCAGATTAATTGGAGGCAATCTTATTCTGGGTTCCACGTGCAGATCGAGTGGGGCGCCCAGTTTGAGGTTTGGGATATGCACTGGTCGGGCTTGCATGATCAGAACCCCAGATCTGAGAGCGAAACGGGAACAACGCAGGAGGCAAACACAACACTCCGACGAACGGACAAGAAAAACGCACATGAATCTCTCAACACCCACGACAACTTGAGAATAAAAGAATGACATCGATGAATACACTGCAGACCCTGCTTTGACGCGGATCACAATGTGAGACGGTCTCAAGGCTAAGTGCTGGGGCTCTGAAAATTAGTGGGAGGGCGTCGGAAGTGGTTAAACGTCCCGACGCAGGAACGACCCACCAAGGGGATTTGCAGGCCTAGGAAACGATCAACAAAGGATTCGATTAAGGTATATTTCGTGGTGGGAAGGCGCGCGGGGGCGGCCAGATCCATAGTTTGAAGGGTGTCCTGCGTCTGGAGGGCCGGTCCGGGCCGGGTCGAGTAAGCACCGTGCACAGAGCGCAGCACAGCCCTTCCGGGTGTTCATGCTCGTTCCCCGTTCCCCCCCACCACCCTTTCACACACTATTACTCTTTGATGAACGCAACAACACACATTTTCGAGCAACCACTTAACGAGCTTCCCGATATTCCCCTTCAGTTCGGGCAGGATGGCGGCAAGTTCTACCATTACTACGACCAGCTGGCCGATGAACTCGACGAAGACCTCACCAAACGACTAAAGTCGCAGCTCGACAGTCTCCTCATATTCGTAAAGTGCTTTTATTCTCAGCTGTGACCTGTTTAGACTAAAAGGGTCGCTCTGATTTCCAGGCCGGTCTCTTCGCCGGGGTCAATTCTGCATTTCTCGCCCTCACCCTTCCCATGATGAGCGCCGACCCTGCCGATGATACGAACGCATTACTTTTGCAATTGGTCAAAGGAGGGAACGCGACCATTAGCTCCGAAGCGGACCTTCCATCCGCTACCTTCGCCCCTCCTTCCGCACTCTACCCCGTCAACGTCTTATTTGCCGTAAGCTTGACGTGCGCCCTCATGTCTTCCTTCCTCGCGGTACTCGGTCAGCAATGGCTCGTATACTACCGCAAGCGCAGTGGTGGCGGTGCCGAGCACCAGCGGAACGAGCAACTCCGCAGGCAATTGGGAGCCCAGCGCTGGCGGTTGGAACTCGTTCTCGACGATATCCTTCCTGGTCTTCTCCAAGTCGGCCTAGTCACTTTCTGCATTTCCTTTGTCCTCCACCTCCGCACCCTCAGCGTATCCATGTCAACGGTGGTTGCCGCGGTTGTAGGGACAGCCCTTGCAATCACAGTCGGAGCGGCGGTATGTGCGACGTGGGACCGGATGTGCCCGTACCAAAGCCCGCTTTCACATCTTCTCTGCTGGACTGTGGATCGAATGAAGCCCGTAGCCGTAATGCTTATGTGGCTTTTCGTCTATTTGAAGGCCTTCGTGGAAGAAGTCGTGCGGAGTAGCCCCCAGGAACAAGACACGATTTCGGAGATCTACATCTACCATCCCATCCAACCGCCCGAGGAATTGAAAATGAGATCGTGGAAGTCGGCGCAGGAGATCACATCTCGCGGGCTAACCCGGCTCAGCCGAAAAGTGGAAACGACCAATGATTTGAACGTCGCTTCACTGAAGCGCGTGATCCTCACATCGGAACATACCGCTGCCCTCATCTATGCTGCTACGAACCTCTGTGCCATCGATGACAAGGAGAGCTTGCGACAGCTTCTCAACGACGCCGAATTCATCGATCGGCTTCATGTCCTATTTTCGACTTTTATCGATGCTTGGGATGCTTTACCCGCTCAGCTGCGAGCTATATCCGATGTTGCCGGCAAAGCGTTTGCTACTGCCATTCTTCATGTGGCGCTCTCGGTGGGTACCATTACGGACCTAGTGCCTCCGGGATACCAGCACCAGATGATCGAAGGCTTCACGCGTGTAACAGAGCTGCCAACGGATGCAGCAATCCACGTCTCAGGCATTGCCCGCAATGTAGATTTGGAATGGTACTCGTTGGATGGAGACCAGAGGCATGTCAGCGGCCTGCGGCTCATCGGACCTTTGCTTGGATCACTCCTCGAGAGTCCTGACCAAACGGCTCTGAGGGTGCTGCGAGACAGAACTAAAGTTCTTGCCAAAATTACCCCATCTCACCAGTCATTATGCACCTTAGCATTGGCGGTCAAAATGTCCATCGAATGGGATTTTGAAGAGAATCCAAGCAACTCGTTACCTCATCGACTATTTAAGTTAGCAAAGACCGCTTACGAAGGGTGAGATTTCCTCAGATTTCGCTCTCTACTGGTGACGCTTATGATTCAACTGCAGCCGGAAATACGGAGACCGCGTGCCATTTCTTTCAGAAGCTCTTCGACCCTCCTCCAAATCTTGGGTTGGCACGGAATTTACCCGACCCGAGTCCTATAAACTCTGCATGGATGTGCTTCGTCATGCATGTAGACTGGAAAGACTGTACCTTGGCGAAGTCTTTGCCCCGGCGGGGGCCCTATTGCAAGTTCTCGAATTGGATATTCGACTTGCTTCAACCCCGCCTGGTTATCGGGGGGAACTGCGAGCGCACAGAGATCAATGGATTGGATTGATTTTGCTCACATTTGATCGTAATGCGGCCTAGTAAGTGGTTGAAGTGACGGGTGGGCGCGAGCACTATCTTACCACCCGACCTGCTTAGCTGGGAACTTCCCTCTCTGTCGGAATCTCTAACTCAAACCCTTAAATTCATCCGGGAATCGGCTGCTGCACAGGAGCCTGGCCACCCCGAGAATCGTGTCACTCTTGATCGTTTTCGACGGTTGCTAGTCGGAATCCAAGAGAGGCGCAACACCGAAGCAACCCGCGCTTTAGAGCGCGAATGCCACCGGTTTGAGACATGGATAGACATGGGAGGATGCGCAAAGGTGGGTTCATTATCAACGGGCCAGAATGTTACATTACTGAATCATCCCGATGGCAGAGCTCCGGACGGCGAAATCGAGACCCAGAGCTAGGTTGGTGTCCATATGTTGAGGGTAGCCCCTCTATACCCAATGCAGAGTAAATATTTGGTTCGATATGATCAAGTCGTTCAGGCGATTCCCAGTCAATATACCAGTGCAGTTTGGATGGATACAGTAGTAGGCGACTGGCAAGTTCTATCCTCACAGGGCGGAGCAAAGTTGGGTACTGTGCCCAATCGTCTATAGCTTTCTCACTGGACTCAAATATATCTGGTGGCGGGACAAACGGCGAACTTGAAAAGGCTCACATGATTTGACAAGAGTGCCATTGGGCAAGGTCAAACGACACCCCGAATGCTGAGGAAGGGAAGAAGCCCTGAAGAACGCAACGGATTAGCTCAAGAATAGAACCTCAGCGAGAGCAGATCTATTTAAAAGGCAACGCCGGAAAATACGACACTCCAGAGAACGCAAAAAACGAAATATACATCAATATCCGAACTCCCTTGACAACTTGAACATGGGAGCAGCATCCGTTGATACCATACAGAGGGCCCTTTGAAACGGCCTGCACAAGAGTGCTCCCAAGGTTCAGCGTGGGGCTATGAAAATCTGTGGATGGCGAGGTTGGATATGATTGCACTTCCCAACGTAGAGATCATCCCCGAGTACATTCATTTGGCCAAAGTGTCTTTCGTCGTAGAAAGGCGGTGGGTAACGGGATTAGTAAGCGATGTGTACGGTACCGTCCCTTCCACGTGGCCAAGTGGCTTCCCCCATTCTCCGCCATCACCTCCTTCATACACTTTACTCTGTGATGAACGCAACAACGCACATTTTCGAGCAACCACTTACCGAACTTCCCGACATTCCCCTTCAGTTTGGGCAAGATGGTGGCAAGTTCTACCATTACTACGACCAGTTAGCAGATGAACTAGATGAAGACCTGACCAAAAGGCTCAAGTCCCAACTTGACAGTCTCCTCATATTTGTACGGTGCTCCTATCACTCCCTAGCATGTGTTTAAGCTGACAGAGCTGCTCTGACTTCCAGGCCGGTCTCTTTGCCGGGGTCAATTCTGCGTTTCTCGCCCTCACCCTTCCCATGATGAGCGCCGACCCCACGGATGATACGAACGCATTATTGTTGCAATTGGTCAAAGGAGGAAATACGACTATTAACTCCCAAGCCGACCTTCCATCCGCTACCTTCTCCCCTCCTTCCGCAATTTACCCCGTCAACGTCTTGTTCGCAGTAAGCTTGACGTGCGCCCTCATGTCTTCCTTCCTCGCGGCGCTAGGTCAAAAATGGCTCGTATACTACCGCAAGCGCAGTGGTGGTGGTGCCGAGCACCAACGGAACGAGCAACTCCGTAGGCAATTAGGAGCCCAGCGCTGGCGGTTGGAACTCGTTCTGGACGATATCCTCCCCAGTCTTCTCCAAGTCGGCCTAGTCATCTTCTGCATTTCCTTCGTCCTCTACTTGCGCACATTCAGCGGGCCATGTCAACCGTGGTTGCCGCGGTTGTAGGGACAGCGCTTGCAATTACAGTCGGAGCGGCGGTATGTGCGACCTGGGACCGAATGTGCCCATACCAGAGCCCGCTTTCACATCTTCTGTGCTGGGCCGTGGATCGGATGAATCCGTTGGTCGTAGCATTTGTGTGGGGTTTCATCTTTTTGAAAACCTACTTTGAAGACATCTTGCGGAGTGGGCCCCAGGAATCAAACACGATTTCCAACCAACCATGGAAGAACTTGAAAACAAAATCGTGGAAGTCGGCGCAGGAGATCACATCTCGTGGGCTAACCCGGCTCAGCCGAAAAGTGGAAACGGCCGATGGTTTGAAAGTCGCTTTAATAAAGCGTGTGATCCTCACATCGGAACATCCTACTGCTCTCGTCTATGCTGCCACAAACCTCTGTGCCATAGATGATCACGAGAGCTTGCTGCAGCTCCTCAACGACGCCGAATCTTTTGATCGGCTTCATGACCTATTTTCGACCTTCTGTGATGCCCAGGACGCTTTACCCATTCAGCTGCGCACTATGTCCGAAGTTGCTGCCAGAGCGCTTGCTGCTGCCATCGTTCATATGGCGCTCTCGGTGGGTTCCATCACGGACCTAGTGCCTCCGGAATACCGGCCTCAGACGATTGAAGGCTTCACAGGTGTTATGCGGCCCTCCGCCTCTCGCGTCACCCGCAATGCAGCCTTTGAAGGGCGCGTGTTGAATAGAGACCTGAAGGATGTCAGCGGTCTGCGACTCATGGGAGATTTGCTTGGATCACTCCTCTATAGTCCAAACCGAACGGCTCTGACGAACCTGCGATACACAGCTGAAGCTCTTTCCGAAAGTTCTACATCTCACCAATCATTATGCACCCTAGCATGTGCGGTCAAAATGTCTATAGAATGGGATTCTGGGGCGATGCCAGGACCCGGATCATTTTCTCCATTATTTGAGTTAGCGAAGACCACGTATCAAGGGTGAGATTTATCTCTGTGTCCTCTCTCGACCTGCGCTTACAATTCAACTGCAGCCGTAAACACGTGAGTAGCGTGCCATTTCTTTCAGAGGCACTTCGACCATCCTCCAAATCTTGGGATGACAAGGATTTTACTCGACGGGAGTCCTATAAACTCTGCATGGATGTGCTTCGTCATGCGTGCGGGCTGAGAGATCTGTACGAAGTCTTCGCTCCAGCGGGGGTCCTACTGCAAGCTCTCGAAGTGGATATTCGACTTGCGTCAACCCCGCCTCGCTGTCGAGGGCTATTGCGAGCGCACAGAGACCAATGGGTTGGATTGACGTTGCTCAGATTGGAGCGTTCGATGTCTTCGTAAGTGGTTGAAGTGACGGGCGAGCGCGAGCACTATCTTATAACCCGACCTTGCTTAGCCGGGATAGTATTTCCTCTCTGACGGAATCTCTAACTAAGACTCTTAAACTTATCCGGGAATCCGCTGCTGCACAAGAACCAGGCCACCCCGAGAATCGTGTCACTTTGGATCGTTTTCGACGGTTGCTCGTCGGAATCCAGGAGGGGCGCCACACCAAAGAAGCCCGCGCTTTAGAGCGCGAATGCCACCAGTTCGAGACATGGATAAACATGGGAGGATGTGCAAAGGTGGGATCATATCAATGGGCCAGAATGCTGCATTACTGAATCGTTGCGCTGGCAGAGCCATGGCCGACTAAACCGGGACCCGGAGCTGGGTTGGTGCCCATATGTTGAAGGGTAGCCCCTCTACGTGTAGCGCAAACGGTATTATCTGATTGGACACGATTTCGGTTGTTTGAACGGACCTACAGAACTAGCTAAGATGGACACTCTGGTTGACTGCCCACGTGTTGTGTCCTCGCAGCCAAAGCAACATCGAGCACTGTAATCAATCCCCGTTAATAGCTTCGTTAGAGATCATAAAAGCTGTCCTCTAATGTGTGGCAAGGTGCGAGGTCGAATTCAAAGGGAGGTCTGTTATGCAATGTTTCACGTTACCTCAGGGCGGTGAGGATGGAAGTGGTTCTGAAGAACACGAGCAAAAGGAAAGGCTTGGCTCACGACTAATGGAGCTTCCACCGGAGACGCAAGGAATAAAATTAGTAGAGACAAAGAACCCGACGATGTTCTTCGTTAAAGGATGGGTGGGCTAGGGGAAGTATATGCAATTGGGCGGGACTAGTTGGGGCCATGCCGGAGGACCCTTAGCGGCGGCCGGGGTGTACCCCGAGAGGCCCGTTGCTATGCAACACAATTGACGTCCTTCTCCGCCGCCCACCGACAGCGGGGATGCTACGCCTTGCTTTTCTGCTTTGAAAGCAGAGAATATTCCTAATATTGCGTTGGATGTGTATCCAGCAAAAAAAACTTCATTCCTCCTACGTTTCTTGACCTCAGCAAGCTCGACGCTATTTTCTGACCTCTTCCACTCTTTTGATCATCTCAACTCAAATGTACAAGCTACTTCTCGCTCTTTGTCTCTTCCTGTTTTCGACTTGCTCCTACGCAACTCCAGCCCCACTCGCCGGCCGTTCCGTCTCAACGAGCGCATCCCGTGACGTCCAACCCTCTTCGTCCTTCGCGTCCATCATCCTAACCACCAAGACCCAGCTTGAGGCTGCGTCGCTCCCACTTTGTAAGCATCTGGGCCATAGTCGATTGTCGTATTTACTAATCTCCTTCTACAGTGTCTGAAGACGCACTTCCATCGGACAGCGACATCCTTCAATGCCTCAGCGATACCTCCCAAGCACTTTCCACGGCGAGCGAGTCTCTCAACCAGCTCAGTTCTCAGTCGGACTCTGCTATACATGCCGCCTACTTGCAAGGCCAGATATACCCACAGAAGCAGCTTTCTGACGAACGACTTGCCCGGTCTTTCGCCTCACTCATCTACGTATGTTACATCGAACCGAACTCCCAAGGTTCAGATCACTAAACCCACGCTTCGGTTGTGTAGGCCCTTCGAGTCCCGATGCAGTCTGGCGCGTTTAGCAGTTCCAATGATACTATTGTCGCCTTCCAGAACGCAACGTAAGTCGTCACAGCCGACGAGTTGCTCATTGACTGACGATTCCCTGAATTTATACCCATAGTGCCGCCACTAGATCGCTCATCTCGACCTCCAATGAGGTGATTCCTGGCTTGTCATCACTCGTTCGGCCTTTGATCCATCCACTCCTTCCAATGCTGACGGCACTCAGCATCGACCTCTAACTGATCTCCTTCGAACATCTCATCCTTGACTCTACGGACTTTTACTCACACTGTGTGTCTTAAATTATGATGTTGTATTTATGTTTAGACTGTTCAGACGGGGAATGCGGTTGGCACTGGTCGTGGCGAGATTGACATCCAATGATTTCTTATTCACAACGTACACAGCTAGAGCACATGTTCACAAGCCTCAGATCTTTCCAACGTCTACCCAGCTGTCATTCGAACGCCTCCTGCTCACAAGACCACTCAGCGACCAAATTCCTCCGCAAGGACTGCAACCAGCCACTCACGGAGCACCATCGGCAGTGTCCTCCAGGAACAGCTTCACCGTAACGACTTGGAACCCTCTCATGCTTAAGGGGATAGAGCACCCTTCTTCGGCACTTTCGGGTCCAATGAGCTTGACTTCCTCGATTTCCTCTTCCAGTAAATTTGTGATGAGAGCTTTGTGAACCTTGATGTACTTCGCGCTATGATCGATGACCGGTTAAAACAATGTTAAGACAAAGGGTTTCCACGGCGGGCTTACATTCTGATGTTGGGACGAGCATGACCACCATAAGCTTCGTACAACCGCAAAACCAGAGTCTTATCCGTCGAAGAGCCCGAGAAGTCATCATCGTCACCCCGCTTCACAGTGTCCAGGATGACACTAGGAGCTCCTTCGACTCTGAAAGGAGGAGTGTGGAGGAGAGATTCGGTGTTGCTGCTCGACACGTGCCGGACTACCCAAAGAACCAGTCAGCCCTAACGTTCCGGAGACTTTGTGGGGCAGCACATGAACTCACTCGGGAGTGGTGAGTTGAATGCATAAGCGGCTTTCACGACGTCCGACTCGAAGAAATGACCCTTGTGCGGCAGAACGGCCCATGAAAATTGATGCTCTAATGCAACTTGTAAGCCACATCCTCATACGAAGAGCGTCGATACGTGCTTACCGCCTTGGTCTTGTTCATTATCCGGGGATGTCGGACCACGAAGAAGAGACACCCTCATGACATTACCAGTGGTAGCATAGCCATATTTGGATTCCGTCAAGAGTGCAACGCCGTAGCCGAATTCGGACAGGTCGGCATAACGGTGACCGCAAACTTCGAATTTAGCCGCCTCTTGAGTTGTGTTCTGAGAAGAGAGAAATGAGTGAAGCCACCCTATCTGTTTCAGCGTCGGGGTGGTCGTACCCTGTGGGTCGGTCGCGAGACCCAGCCAAAGGCGCATTCGTAGTAGGCAA
This sequence comes from Tulasnella sp. 424, assembly GCA_019633425.1. Classification (NCBI taxonomy): domain Eukaryota; kingdom Fungi; phylum Basidiomycota; class Agaricomycetes; order Cantharellales; family Tulasnellaceae; genus Tulasnella; species Tulasnella sp. 424. Next base: position 63,452 of record WSUB01000069.1, on the reverse strand, counting down.
TATCGCTGTGAATATCGAGAGGAAGTTCGACTACGATAATAAAAGGTTATGATCAAGAGTCGGTTTGCAAGCGTTTGGAAGAAAGCGTACACTTCAAGAACTTGTGACGCTCATGCCAGTCAACTTTGGCGTCGAATCGAATGTATGGTCTGGAGTTTGCCTGCGTGGTGGCTAAATGCAAAGTCAAAGCTTAGTGTAATTCAAGGATGTTCAGTGTTCAAGCTTACCACTAGTAGCATCGAGAGAAATCTATGCCAAAGAGATATTTAATTTGAGTTAAACGAATGAACCTCTTGGCAGAATCGTGACGCACCTCGACCCAGATCTTGCTCTGACCATAGGCAATGTCTGCGACCAAAGACGCACGTAACGGGCCCGACTCATGCACCTTGAGGTTCGAGAACTCCAACGGCTTTGAGGTTTCCAAGTGATGGATTTCGGTATCCCCTGACGGAATACATTCCATCAGTTCCGCAAGGTCAAGTCAGGCACGGAGTTATTGACACGTACAGGCATCCCAGTTCGGTGGAGTATCTCTCTCAAACATGACCAATCCTCCAGTCGCACCGCCTGGAATGAGCTCTCGCCTTGGGGGGGGGGGGGGGCGTGGGCGGACACATTAGCGCAAGGCTTAACTGAAAAAGCGGGAAAATCCCTTACCCGAGTTCACGATCAACCAAGCTAACAACCCTTCCTTTAGATATCTTGAACTCGACGCTCGCGTTTTTAAGCACAAACGATCCATCATCGGTTTGAAGAGCTGGGCATGGAGGGTTAATGGTCTCATCCAAAGCGAATTGCAACTGGCGTGGCGCGTGCTTACCCGTCGCACCAACACCATCGTCAAGATTCGGTGTCTCAACTCCACCAATAGACCTCCCTTGTGCACCCACAACGGCAAACACTCTATCCCCTTTCTTCGATGGCTGGACCCATCCACCATCCAATGCGACGGTCTTTTCACTGCTTCCGGTCACCGGGAGCATTACTGTCTCCAGTCGAGGGAAGTCCAAAGTGTTCACGGCAGCCAGCTGACCACCAGAGGCCTTGTAATCCTTGTATGGCATGGGCGCGGTAATTCCCTTGGAGTCGTCGATCAATACGGAAAGAGCGTCGTGGATCATTTTACGGCCGTCCCTCGCGACTTCGGCGTAGTTTTGCTCGGCATCCACATACACCATACCAATGGCGGACCCCGGAAGGACTAAAGGCGCAGAACGTTAATGAGACGGGGAATAGAGCTCGGACGTTCACAAAGCCTACCATCGTGGAACTGATTGAGGAGCACCTTCTCCCAACATGTGTCGATGGTGTCCTTCGGGTAGGAATATTTTTCGGGTTTAAGTAGAGACGCCAAAGTAGCCAGGTATTCAACATCCCGCATCAGGGTCTCGGAGTGACGGTTGCCCTTCTTGATGGAGCCGTGACTGGTGTATGTGCCTCGGTGGAACTATTGTACGCGGGACAGTCAGTCTCGGCTCAACGAAGGTAATCCATCAGGCACACCTCGAGATATAGCTCGCCTCTCCAGACCGGCAGAGCCTTCCCTTCATCAGTGTGTTTGTGGATGTCGTCATAGAAGTCGTCCACGCTTTCTCCCATGCTGACAACTGGAAGCTCGCGGTGTTCGTTGCCAGTGGCGCGGATTCGACGAAGCTATTAAACCACCAGAAAACCTGATCAGTTTTTGTCTCGAAAGTGCGGAGAGTGAACGTTACATTTTCGAGCATCTTGTTCAAAGGACCTCCTCCACCATCACCATTTCCAAAGGCAAGCAGCCCAGTGTCCGACGACTCCAAGTTCTAGCATCAAAACAGCACGGTTAACACTAAGCCATAGATCCCAAGTGATCACGGTTACCTTGTGGTTCCAAATTCCCCTCCTCACATCCGCCACCGTAGCCTGCGCGGTATATGTATCCACCGGAGTCATGTGGCAAATGACCTGCGTCCCGTCGAGTCCCACCCAGTTGAATGTAGAGTGAGGGAAGGTGTTCACGTTGTTCCAGCTGAGCTTCTGAGTGAAGAAGTTCTCCATCCCAGCTCCTCTGATGAGTTGTGGGAGGGCACCCGAAAGCCCAAAGCTGTCGGGAAGCCAAGCAACCTTGGACGTGACACCGAATCGGGAGCGGAAGTACCGTTGACCGTAAATCATTTGACGAGCGAGGGCTTCTCCGGATGGCATGTTGGAGTCATTTTCCACCTATTGCCGGAACGACGTTGAATGCACCTAGTCCGCAGGAAGCTTAGAGGTGACTTACCCAACTACCACCCACGAGTTGGAACTGCCCCGTCTTGACTTTCTCTTTGATCCGCTCATGTAATTTCGGGTACAGCTGTTCCACCCACTTGAATTGTTGTGCGGATGAGGTAGCGAACCGATGCTCGGGGTAGCGTTCCATGAGATCAATCTGTATGAGAGGAGTCGTTAAACGGAGCGTTTCTCGTCATCTGACTTTACCCCCACCTGAGTAGACCAACTGCGAGCGGCTTTCTGTTGTGTGACCGAAAATGGCCATAGCCAAGCTACGAAAAAGCGTTATAAGTCACAACCATCACGTTGGAGGGTGGCTTGCTACTTACCGGTGTCGATGTGGCAATTCCCAATACCCCACACTTGAGCCTTCTTGCCCTTGCCGAGACCCTCCTTATAGATATCCGCTCCTTTCGCGTCCCAACCTTCTCCGAACACGTCCTCTGCAATCTTCCTGCACTCTTTGATGGTTCTTTCGGGGTCATGGATGTCGAAGGTGTTCATGATTTTGTTGGCAGTGACGAGACAGAGGTTTTGCAGGATGCTGTTGCCGGGCAAGTCGTCGACGAGCTCCCTCAGAGTCGTGAAGTCCCACAGGAGTCGCCACGCTTCTTGATTCGGAACAACCAGATCCGCGGAATTCAACGTGAAGTACCGGTTTGGCTAGAAAGAGAGACATCGTTAGAGGCAAGGCCGGAGAAGGCAGAGAGCCAGAACCCACATCAGGAGCGCCAATCCCCGAAACGCCGAACATCCTACGAAAGCACTCTTATTAGCATCGTGAACGACGGTTAACCTGGACTGACGTACTCATTGCAGCTGACTTCGATTACAATGTCCAACTCCCCCTTATGCCGAGCATCCTTTGGGATGATGAAATCCACTCGGCGGTCGCCTCCGTTGCTACCAGTAATACCTGAAAAGAACAGTTGAGCTCCAAAACAGCTTCCTCAGATCACCGGCTAGGACACAGACCTTGAAGAGGATTTCCATCTGTCTCGAAAATCATAGCTTCGCAACTTGGGTCGAACTCGAACTGGATGCGCTCGTACTTCTTGTCCCAGTCGGATGGTAGCTTGAGATGAACCTTGAGCCAGTGATTCGTCTGTAACAGTGTACGTTCAGTGTCTATCTTACTTGAAGCAAGTCACTTCTCGTACCCCTGCATGTAGAGCCGTCCCGTCAGTAACTCGTTCGAGACGGAGACCAACTTTACAAAAGAGCAGGGCACCCACAGCTAGGACCAAAACTCAACCCTTTCTTCGCCTCCTTCCACTCTTTCTTATCCAATTTCATTACCTCATCAAACCCGGGTTTAGACCTCCCAGGAGCAGACCAATAGACCATCTGGATGTGCTTGTCATCGTCGATTCGTTCGGCGAACAAGACAGCCCCAAGGTTGACTGCGTCGAAGTGTCCACCAACGAAGACGCCGAGCCGGTCATGAGTGAGTCCTTTGATCCATTTGCCACCTGTAAAACAATCGCATTCAGTATCCGTAAGTAGGAGAACGAGATCAGCAGTGGTGAGGGGCTTCACCTGGAGTGTAGTTGGTTTCGGGGTACGAATGTGATCGACAGCAACCTGAGATTGGTTGATGGTATTGCATGTTCTTTTGTGAGTCGTTTTCAGCGTTGTTTCCCCCGCCCATCGTTGAAGATCGTTGCAAAATCAAGTCGTTCAAGGGGAATGAGAGGGAGGAGATGGTTGAGAGATGGTTGCAGGCAGGCGGAGGCTGGCGGAGGTGCTTCGTCCGCTTACGTCCCCAGTTGTCACGTGTGTGGCTTAGAAGATCCGATGCTTATCCGATTCGGGAGCCGTCAAAGCAAAATCCAAGTCTGTTCAGAGGTACCATTTCAAATTTGAACAAGGAGGATTGAGTTTAGTTACAAAGTGCAACTTAGGTCTCTGCCCTCGAGGACAACCGTACGTAACCTGGGGCAAGCTATGAGCGTTAGCCTAGCCTGTATTATTCAGTCGTTGGATGCTATCAGGTTCTTTCTCCCCATGTTAGATGGGAGAAGTGAAGTGGAAGTGGTCCAAAGTGCAAGCCGTCATCTTCTGGGGCGCCCTGGCGTGCGGCGTGAAATGTTAGACCGCAGCCCCGCGTCTATCAATCATAAAGCGATATAATACATATTCATATAGGTACAGTCCTAGTACAGTCAAGTTACCGATACATATATAAAAGATACTACTACTGAGAGGCCCGAAAGTACTTTTGGTCAACAGCCACAGCGACGTTCCTTCACGCCAGCTTGCCAAGCGAACGAGACAGCACCCAAGACCAGAAAGGTGGATGATAGCTATGTGTCGAAGAAGAAACGTTAGTGGGTGAAAATTAATCAGTGCAATTGCCAGCTTACATCGTTGGCTTGGGGCATTCGAACTTTTCAGCTTCCATAAAGCCCTTCTCCGACCTCGGGTCGTTTAGGAAGCTCCACCGAGCGGACAGCAGAAGTCCAGAATCATCAAATTCGACAAAAAGATTGATAGGGTCGATGAGTCGGCAGATGAAGCTTCCGATGGTGCCGAAGGAGAGTAAGCCGCGCATTTCAGTCGCTAAAGACGGTGGGTCAGCTCAGGGGACGCTCTCAGCGTTAGGAAGGTATCAGCTCACTGAGACAGATACTCCTTCCATCAACATTCTTGCCAGTCACATACTGACGAGCATGCTGCTGTATGGTCTCAAGGTCGGCAGTGGGCTCTTTAAGCGCAGTCAACCATTCGACGTCCAAGGTTTGGTATGCCAAACCCGGGTCGGACTGGAGGACATCTGCTGGTGGTGTAATGGTCACCCTAGTCCCAAAGAACTCATTAGCATCTTCTACCCAAAAGAAAATCAAGAAGGCTAACTCACTTGAATAACCTCTCCCCAACCTTCTCAATCCGTGCATATTTCGTCCCGAACAAATTCTCATACTGCACCATAGACAACTCCACTCCCATCCCGCAGTCTTTGGCGACATTGCCTAATATCTTAAAAGAGTTCACGAAACCCTTGCCCAGCCCGAAACTTGCAGCCATCTCGCACATACTATCCCCCTCTTCAAAGTACCCCACATCCCCAGCTCTGGGGACACTGCCATCGGACGTTACCGTGCCTAAAGGCCACCTTATCGCGGGCTCGCTGTAATCTGACGGACAGAACTCCGATAGCCGGTCGAGGAGGTCGGAAGACTCAGGTAAGCCGGTTGTCACAGCTCCGTACATCCGTTGTTCCCAACGACGGCGATACGGGTAGAAGAGAGACTTGAACGTCCGGAGCTCGACTTCGCCTTCGAAGAACTGATGGAAGGAGCACGCGTACGTTAGGCCAATTTGACCTCTAGGGAAGAGAGGTGAGAGGCTTACTCGATGACGCATTCGTCCCAGGAGGGTGAGGAATTTGGACCGACTGGTGTCCCAGCCACTCATGTCGGTGTTGATCCATCGAGGCGAAACCACAACTGTTCCTCGATCATCCACCCGAGCATCCTAGAATGGTCAATTTGAAGGTCAGGTCGAATATTCTCCCAGAACAGAGAATCGAGGGGTTTGACGAACTGCAATCGTGAATTCAAGGAAGGTCCACGTGACGCCCCCATGATTCTCAACGAGGTAATGGACCGCGTTCTACACGGACAGTGCACCAGGACGTTCAGAGGCGCTGGCAGCAAAAAATGGCGGATGCTGTACTCACAAACATTTCCATGAACTGTACATCGCCTTAAGTCAGCATCGTGAATTGACCCGAACGAGGAATATCTTCTTACCTGACGCCATAAATTTTGAGAGGCAGCGCACTGCCCAGTGCTCTGCAACGAGGTGACGACTTGCTTGAAAGGTGTGAAACACACTACCCGGAACTCCACTCGTCAGTATGACCAAGATAGCCGAGCTCGAATGAGCCAGGAAAAAGCGTAGCGAACTCACTGCTGTCGAAAACCAGGAAGGTTGCAGAGGGGTCATTACAATACCCAAATAGCTTCGGGAATTGAGCAAGTCTGTTCAAAAAGGGCAAGTAAAACGGGGCCAACAGTGGGAAGGTGGCCGTTAGACCTATTTGTTCACCGGAGGAGCGATAAGATAAGCTCCCGAACAAACACCACTCACGTCTTTTGCTGCAAATTATGTAAATCCCCATAGAACTCGATCTCAGTGTCGCCATCATCTGACGCGGTCGTCTGGCTGTTCCGGTAAACCTTGACTAGCTTGGCTTGACCACGAACGTCAGCTTCGACGAACCCGTTCCAAAACGATTTTCGGTAATAAGAGGTCGGGGGCACTGTGCGAACTATCTCTAGTTCACCGGGGGCGACATTTCCCTGATGAGAAAAAGGGCACAGGATCAAGGGAAAAGGAATGTCAGTCCCTGGATCCTCCGGCAACTCATCTCGGGTGGCTGGGAAGACTGAATCGAATACAGAAAGTCCTCACCCCCTCTAAGACTAGCACGGTGGAATTGCGATCGGAAGTAGAGTAACTTGTAGAGCTCCGAGTCGGAGAGGAAATTGGAGTTGGGACGAGACTTTGGCAGATGGTGACAGGAGAATCGTCGGGCGTGGACAGGACAGGGAATGGCGTAACAAGGTTGGCAATTGATTGCTGAGTATATTTTGATGGCGAAGGGTTGGGACGGTTGATGGGGATAAGGGGAAAAAGGTAGGGTGAGCATGTCTCAAATTGAAATTAGGCTAGTGGAAGGATTGCGAGCTCACCTCGAGTCTTTCGTGTGCTGTAGTGAGCTCCTTAACGCAGCGGCGGAGTGCTCTGCGGCGTCTAGCTCGACGAAAGAGTCCCAAGAAGTTTTTTTCGCGGAGGCCAGCGTTCTTGAGAAGTTGCAGGGCTTGTTCTAATTGGCTGTGCGATAAGGGTCGAGGCGAGGAGAAGACCGGAGTCAAAACGCCAAATAAGCCGCGACGCACGCGAGAGAAGGGGCTCACAAGTACCATGCCGCAATGACATTTTTGGCAAGACGAATTTCGGCCTTGTCACCGTACCGCAGATGGTCGACGGGAATGCCGTTTATGAAAGTCCAGACTGTTTGAGTATACTCGTCGAGAATGGAAAGGAGCGCAGAGACATCTGCACCGTTTTGGAGTCGGCTCTAGACAAGGCAATCCCCCACAAAGTGCCAAGTTAGTTCGAGTCTTGTCGGACAACGGTGAAGGAGAGGAAAGCGGCATTACCCTCGAAAACTTCCAAAACGGTGTAGGATCTAGGACATCGTACACGATGCCTGATGCTTTGGCTAGATCCAGGATGGAGTTTACAGTCTCGCAAGCGTCGAAAGCGGCATGAACCATGATTAGGATGAATAGTAGCCGGTGGATTGAGCACAGGAGGGAGTTGCTGAAGCGGCATAAGTTTGCGAACCAGTGCAGTTTTGTATGAGTCTCGAGATGGTATCAAATTTGCAAGAGGTGAGAGGTTGTGACGGATGGAGGAGAGTCGTTCCTTAATTGGAATTCCGCTCCGTCCTCCGAAGACTAGCCGATCGGGACCCCCTTCTCCTCAGCGCTAACCTTGCGAAGACATTAATTTATTTCGACAAAGTTCGCACACGTGCAGCACTTCAAGAGGCGGGAGGAGATCCGACGCGGGGGATGATCACGGTGCTTGGCTTGGTACCATCCTCCGAACACCATGAATTCATCGGCGGAGACGAATGGCAACGAAGGGTTGGCGCTGCCGAACGTTGTTCGAGCGCCGAATTACCCAGTGGGTTATGTCATGCGTACGCTGATAAAAAAAACCTTGTGAATGAATTCATTCGTGCTGCAATTATTGAAAAGGGGGTCCGCCTGAGGGTCGGGCACTGGGAATTCACACCATGCTCCCTGTGGCTGTGGTCCCCCGAATTCGCGAAGCGTCCGCCGAACCATTGATTGACGTTAGTGTTGTCCTTTGATACCCAACCACTGGAGCTAGATACCCAACGTCGTCCAAGCCAAATACGTACCTCGGCGAATTTGTCGAGATTAAGCGTAATGTGTACATTCCTCTCGATCAAACCTTGCTTAGCGGACCTCAGAAGGACATACACACATGCTAACGCACAGCCCAGACCAAGGATAGACGATGAATGCGATCGAAATGTGTCGTAAATGGAAGCGAATGTCGATCCGTATAAGGGATTCGTTCATCTGGGAATGATCAGAATATCGTATCGTTTACGCCGAGCGGTGCCGAGACGCGGCTTGCTCGTGTTTGTCCAGGGCCAAGTTCTGTTTTCGAGTTCCGCTTTGTCCGCGTCCAACTTTCCTCCGCCGCCGGTCACGACTTTTTTAGCCCTTCACGTGTCGTAATCATGGACGAAGCAAAGCAACTCCTTGTGGAGAAATTCAGACTAACCAGCTTCAGAGGTCATCAAGAAGCCGTTATTCGGCGACTCCTTGTTGAAAACAAAAACGCGTTGGCAGTCAAGCCGACAGGTGCGTCGACCCGCCGAGCTTACGGTTGGTTGTCCCACTTTTTTCGCTAATCGGACGCGGTGTCTTTAGGGGCTGGGAAAAGTCTATGCTATCAGCTACCGGCGCTGTGTTTCCCCGGTCTTACATTAGTTATCAGCCCACTTTTGGCCCTGATGAAGGTGTCTTAGACGCGCTTTGACCAACCTTGGGACGGATAAACTGACGGCATCCCGTGTTAGGACCAAGTCGACAGTCTTGTCCGCCGAGGCATCCCAGCAGGTCGACTCGACTCGTCCCAGAGCAAAGAAGAATATCGAGAAACGCAGGATGCACTTCGCTCGGGAGAGCTGAAGCTACTCTATGTCGCCCCAGAACGGTAATCTTGTCTCGCAACCCCACAAAATGCTATTGCTAAGAATATCCGATTCTTGTAGGCTCAACATGGAAGGTTTCATGTCGACAATCGGCCAATACGAGATTGACCTTTTGGCCGTAGACGAAGCTCACTGTTGCTCCGAATGGGGTGAATCCTTCAGGTGCGAAATTGGGTCAAGATCGTTCAAGCTCGCTTCGATGTTGACCACCTTCCCACCCCCACTGTGCCATATACACATAGGCCCGACTACCTAAAGATTGCCAGATTCGCTGAAGAATATAACGTGAAGAGAGTTCTTTGTCTCACTGCAACCGCTACACCACAGGTCGCCGAAGACATTTGTCAGGTATTTAAGGTTGATCCCCAGGAAGGATTATTCAGAACTTCTTCCTACCGTCCAAAGTAGGTGCTATACCATTCTTCGGCCTTTTGTGTATTCCGTGTGCTGACCTGCGCTTCCACTAGCCTTCATCTCCGAATCGAAAGCATCGCCGATGACGCTCAAGGCAGCGAACGGATCAAACGCACCGTCCAATTCTGCCGCGCCAATCCTGGTCCAACCATCGTCTACGTCACCCAACAGAAGAACACTGAAAACGTTGCAAGGGCGCTCGAGGAGGAGGGACTAGACGCGAGGTGCTATCATGCTGGGATGGATGCCGCGGCGCGAAAAGCCACACAGGAGTGGTTTATGCAAAGCCCGACAGCCATCGTTTGCGCGACAATTGCGTTTGGGATGGTAAGTCGATTGAGATCTGCGAATATCTGTTTTATACTTAGTCTCGTTTTACGCTTAGGGCATTGACAAAGGTGAGAGAGTGAAGGTGGTATAGGCCAGGAGGGATGGGCTAACTCATCGCGCCTCGATTTCTCCAGCCGACATTCGCAACGTAATCCACTTTAACCTTCCAAAAACTTTAGAAGGCGAGCAATGCAGCTTATATGATCAATGTTTGACGTCTTCTGACGAGTCTCGATCGTAGGTTACTCTCAAGAAGTCGGTCGCGCGGGGCGGGATGGCAAGGCGTCAAAATGCGTACTTTTCCTCTTCGCAGGAGACAGAAGTATCTTGGAGAACTTTGCCCGAGGGAACACTCCCTCTCGGGCGTCCGTTCGCGCCTTTGTCACCCGTGTCTGCATCGATGCCAAGGTTCAAGAGGTCAAAGCGGGAGGTATTCTTATCGTGAACATGTTTCAATACGCAAAAGACTACGATATCCGAGTACGTTGTCCTTACCCTAATTCGAGCCCTGCAACGTCCGCTGATCAGATGGCCACTGCAATAGGACGTCACGCTCGGGCTCCTATTTGCACAACTTGAACTCCGCTTCAACTGGTTGAGGTCGGTCACGCCAATGTACATGGTTTTCGACTACAAGACACCCAACCCCGCTCTGTACACCGCCAATTGTCGGGGCGACAAATCACCAGCCGCAAAAGCCATCGTCTCACACGCCAAATTTGGGAAGACCCAGTACGGCATCGACGTTCAAGTAGCATCCGAAACATCCGGCGTCGAACGAACCGACATTGTGCGCATGCTCAACGACTGGCATGATTCGGGTTGGATCGAGTTGAAGCCGTCTCAAAGGCGGAATCGATATTTGCTACTCCAGGATCTGCCCGACGACGAAGAGGAGATCCACTCTATCGCGGATCAAATGTTCGAGAAAATGGAGGGGAGAGAGAGGGAGGAAGTTGCTCGGTTGGAGAAGGTTTTCGACTGGGCGTCGACGGCGACGTGCCTCCCCAAAGCGCTTGCCGAATACTTCGGCGACATCGACTCCTTCCCCCTCGAATCAAGCTGCTCCTACTGCACCGCTTGTAAATCCGGCGGGAAACCTGCGATCCAGTACTCCTACACTCCGCCAGCTTTCGACGAAATCGCGTTCCAAAAGGTCCTGGCGTCAACCGCGATTCGAGATGACGCGCGGTTCCTCGCGAGGATCGCGTTTGGGATTACGAGTCCGAGGATTACGACGGAGAAGCTGAGTAAACATCCGGCGTTCGGGTTGATGTCCTTGCATCCGTGGGATGAATTGCTGCTGAGGTGTGAGATGGAGGTCGAGGCGTATGAAATGGCGTATCCGGATGGTCCGCCGGTGGCTGCTCCGGCTCCGTCGACCAAACCTGCGACGAAGCGGAAGGGAGCGACCTCGGGTGGGTCTTCGACTCGAGGCGGAACGTCAGCAAAGAGAGCCAGGGGTGGTTGGAAGAGGTGACCGTGTGTACGTCTCCGGATCCCTTTGGGTCGTGAGTGTGTCGGCGTTCTCTTTCCAGTCATTATTTCTGTATTTTATTCTGTCACCAATTGTCTCTATGATCGAGTTTATGCCCATTTGCCGACGATGAGGGCCCGGGGGGTGTTTATCCGCTTGCTTGAATTTTTCACAAACGCTTGGCCAGATGTTTTCCTTTGATTGTGGCGCAAGGTTCCCACGTAATTCGGCCCATGAGGTCAGACGGTTTTCCCCTCTGAGGACCTCCCTACCCCAAATAGGAAAGCACTTCCTTGTGATTCAATTCAACTCGAAGCGAGAGCTCTTGAAGTACTAGGTAGAAGTAGCAATATGTGAGAGCACATGCTTTGGGCCATGAGCCGGTCGCGGACGCGAGCTCGAGGTTCCGCTCTTTCCAAAACTATAAATTCTAGACTAGACTGAACGCAATCTACCCCTCGACTCCGGAGTCTTTCAGAGAATACATGATACTCTTTATCCCGCGGGAAGTTGCGGCCCTCCTCCTTGAGTCAAGGCTTGAGTTCGTCGGTCCTCTTCAATCCAACATCGGCCGCGCTATGATCGGTCACTTATCCGCAGCCACGCGGGCTTCATTTGTACATACCTTACATGGTCACGACCGAAAGTCGATTTTTCTGCAACCTGGGCTGGCAAACCGTTTCAGCCGAAGAACGCGCTCTGCAGCACCGCAAAACACGATTGATCTCTATGCTCTCGCGCTCTTGCAGGCGGTCCGCTCGCCACGTCAATGGTGCGAGGAAAGCGATTCCAACCAACGGAGCCCACCTATGAACATACAAAGCAAGTCCCGATTGTGCCAATACTTGCTATTGTCGCGTGGTTATCATCATCAACGTTGACCACAACGCGTCAGTCGGGGCTATGATGGTTCCGGACGGCGGCGGTGGCGTGAGGTGGCAAGCCGAGTGGGAGCTGTACACATACGCTTTCCATAAAATCAGTGGGAACGAGCCCGGGCCTACGCTTTGGCCGTGTCCAACTTTCCCCCGCCAGTCGCGACTCCTTTGGTCCTTGGGCGCCGTAATCATGGAGGAAGCAAAGCAACTCCTTGTGGAAAAATTCAGATTGACCAGCTTCAGAGGTTACCAAGAAGCAGTTGTTCGGCGACTCCTGGTTGAAAACAACAACGCGTTGGCAGTTCTTCCCACAGGCGCGTTGACCCGCCGTCTCACTTATTCCTTTCTTTTTGTGCTGATTCGGCGTCTTTAGGGGCTGGGAAAAGTCTATGCTATCAGCTACCGGCGCTGTGTTTTCCCGGTCTGACGCTGGTTATCAGTCCACTCTTGGCCCTGATGAAGGTGTTCCAGATGTGCTTTCGACCAACCTTGTATGGAAAGACTGAAGGGTGGTCCTTTCCATCTTAGGACCAAGTTGATAGTCTTGTACGTCGAGGCATCCCAGCGGGTCGACTCGACTCCTCCCAGACCAAAGAAGAATATCGAGAAACGCAGGATGCACTTCGCTCAGGACACCTGAAGCTACTCTATGTCGCCCCAGAACGGTAACCTCATCTCGCAACCCCACAAAATGCTACTGCTTATAAATATCCGACTTTTGTAGGCTCAATATGGAAGGTTTCATGTCAACAATCGGCCACTATTCCATCGATCTTTTAGCAGTAGACGAAGCTCACTGTTGCTCCGAATGGGGTGAATCCTTCAGGTGCGAAATTGGGTCAAGATCGTTCGACCTCGCTTCGATGTTGAAAACCCTCCCATCCCTCTGTGGCATATACACATAGGCCCGACTACCTAAAAATTGCCAGATTCGCCGAAGAATATAATGCGAAGAGAGTTCTTTGTCTCACAGCTACCGCTACACTACAAGTCATCGGCGACATTTGTCGCGTATTCAAGGTTGACCCGCAGGGAGGATTATTCAGAACCTCATACTATCGTCCAAAGCATGTACTATGCCACTTTTAGACCCTTTCCTATACCTTAACCTTATCTGCTCTTCCACCAGCCTTCGTCTCCGAATCGAGAGCATCGCGGACGACCCTCAGGGAAACGAACGGATCGAACGGACCATCCAATTCTGCCGCGCCAACCCTGGTCCAACTATCGTCTACGTCACGCAGCAGAAGAACACTGAAAACGTTGCACAGGCCCTCGGGGAGGCAGGACTGGCCGCGAGATCCTATCATGCTGGGATGGACGCTGCGTCGCGGAAAGCCACACAGGAGTGGTTTATGGAAAGCTCGACCGCGATTGTTTGCGCGACCATTGCGTTTGGGATGGTGAGTTGATCGATACCTGCGAAAAAGACTTTCGCTTACCTAGTCTTACTTTTCGCTTAGGGCATCGACAAAGGTAAAGGTGTGAAAATCTTGGTCGGGAGTGAAGGTTTAACTCGTCGCGACTTGGTTTCTCTAGCCGACATTCGCAACGTAATCCACTTTAACCTTCCGAAAACCTTAGAAGGCGAGCAATGCAGCTCCCATCTGCTCAATTCCCAACAATTTCTGACGAGCTTGGAGAATAGGCTACTCTCAGGAGGTTGGTCGTGCAGGGCGGGATGGCAAGATATCGCAATGTGTACTCTTCCTCTTCCCTGGAGACCGAAGAATCTTGGAAAACTTCGCTCGGGGTAACACCCCTTCTCGGGCGTCTGTCCGCGCCTTCGTCACCCGGCTCTGCATCGACGCCAAGGTTCAAGAGGTCAAAGCCGGAGGTGTTCTTATAGTGAACATGCATCAATATGCAAAAGACTACGATATCCGCGTACGTTATCCTTACCCCAGTTCTAGCCCGCAAATGTCCGCTGACTAGATGAGCAATGTAATAGGACGTAACGCTTGGACTCCTATTTGCGCAATTGGAACTCCGGACCAACTGGTTGAGGTCTGTCACGCCAGTGTACATGGTTTTCGACTACAAGGCACCCAACCCTACTGTATACACCGCCCATTGTCGGAGCGACACATCCCCAGCTGCAAAAGCTATCACCGCAAACGCCAAATTTGGAAAGACCCGGTACGGCATCGACGTTCAAGTAGCGTCCCAAATATCCGGCGTCGAACGAAACCTCATTGTTGGCAAGCTCAGTGACTGGCATGATTCGGGTTGGATCGAGCTGAAGGCTACTCAAAGGCGGAATCGATATCTGTTAGTCCAAGATCTGCCCGACGATGAAAGCGAAATCAACTCAATCGCGGATCAAATGTTCGAGAGAATGGAGGGGAGGGAGAAAGATGAAGTTGCTCGGTTGGAGAGTGTTTTCGAATGGGCATCGACGGCGACGTGCCTCCCCAAAGTTCTCGCCGAGTACTTCGGCGACATCGACTCTTTCCCGTTCGAATCAACCTGCGCCTATTGCACCCCTTGCCAATCCGGCGGGAAACCCGCGATTCAATACTCCTACTCACCACCGCCTTTCGACGAAATCGCGTTTCAAAAGGTCCTCGCGTCAACCGCGATTCGTGATGACGCGAGGTTTCTGGCGAGGATCGCGTTCGGGATTACAAGTCCGAGAATCACCGCGGAGAAGTTGAGCAAACATCCGGCGTTTGGGTCGATGTCTTTGCACCCGTGGGATGAGTTGCTGCTGAGGTGTGAAATGGAGGTCGAGGCGTATGAATTGGCGTATCCGGATGGTCCCCCTGTGACCGCTGAGGCTGCGCCAACCAAACGCGCGAGGAAGCGGAAGGGAGGAACTTCGTCAGGCGGGTCGTTGAGTCAAGGAAGTACGTCAGCGAAGAGAGCCAGAGGTAGCTGGAAGACGTGACGCTCTGCACGCGTTGCCCTGTGAATCGTATTTGCGTCGGGATTCTATTTCATTTTGAGTCACTATCTCTGTATTCTATCTTGTACAAGAGCCCATTCCCGAGTGTATGTTGGAGAATCGTACAAATTTGACTAAACGGAGGAGTGAAGATTACTCGAGCTCGTAGCTTCCCGTTGGGTAGAGACCGACATTCGTCTTTTCCTCCGATTTGAGGTCCCACGTGATTCGATGACGTCACCGAATTCTTCTTTCTATTTTTCTCCCTCTGACCTCTCCACCCCGGAGAGGAAAGTGCTGTTTTATGATTCGGCTCAGCTTGAAGCAAGAGTCCGCAAAGGACTGGGTGGTATTGGTAATATACAGGAACACAGGCTTGAGGACGTGCGCTGATTACGCGCGGGAGGTTCCGTCCTTCCCTATAATAGATATTTTAGACTAGACTGAACCCAATCCGCTCCCTCGAATTCGGTCTCCCAGAGAGTACATGACACCCGCTATCCCGTGGGAAATTTTCGGTCATCATCCATGAGTTAAAGGCGTGCGCTCCGTCGGCCCTCCTCAGTACGCCGTCATCCCGTGCTATGATCCAGTCACATATCATTTGCACATAAGGTACATGGTAACGAGCGACAGTTGACCTTTCCGCAACCTGTGCTGGCAAACGCAAGGTCTTCTTTCAGCCGAGGACTGCGCTATGTAGGACCGTAAAATTGCTCTTTATGCCCCGGAACTCTTGCATGCTGTCCACTACACCAATGGTACGAGGTACCCAATCCCACCCCGCGAGAGCCCATCTATAAAGTTACAAGGCAAGTCCCACTTGTGCTAATACTTGCTATCGTCAGGTGTGCTGATCTCGCATTTTGGCGCCTTCGCCGTCGCTGCGGAAATACTGAATTGGAAGAGCAGTTTAGGGGTTAGATAGGGGGACAAGTGAGTGTCCCGTGCCCAGTAGTGAAAATGGAATGCCAAGACATTCTATCTATCTTTTGATACCGCCCGAAAGGCCTCGCGCTGCGCAATAGACTTTCATGACGCGTAATAGAAAATTGCTGCGTTCGTGATTGGAAGCTTCAGCGGCAGATATATAACGGTCTAAAGCGAGTCTTATCCCTCGTCTCCCCCACAGCTAGCCCCTCACTTGATCCCGCAAACGTTGCTGCAACGCTCAGCAAATTCGCACAACAGTCCTCCCTCACTTCCCACTTCCCATAGGTTGAGTTCACGGAAACTTGACTCATTCATATTTTATCCATTGCTCTTTACTGAGAGGCAAACCCAAAATGTCGAACGACAGAGACGCCCCAGCCGCAGCAGAAATCAAACGAGCATCGGTACGGAGGTTCCCCGCAACTTCAATCCTAGCAATATCATCCATATCCTTTCCTATTAGAGACGAATTCTCGACAAGAGGTCCCACCTACGGATCGAACCCGAAAGAATCAAAACCTTCGGCTCAGAATGTCCGGTGTTCGGTGGCCAAGCCGAAGTATTGCCTGGGTATCTCTTATCGGGGACGAACAAAGGATCTACGCCGATAGACGAGGAATCCAAAGTAGCAGTCAAGAAACTGTATTTTATTGTCGGGCCGGGGAGAGACGAGTTTTTCGATGTAAGGACCAGTCTAAGAACTTGCATCGTGGATGGGTCTAATCCACCGTTTTCAAGACTTTTGCAAATCAGGTCCGAATAATGGGTGAGGTCTCTCACCCGAATATCGGCAAGTTTCTTGGCTTTGTTGAGGACGAAACCCAAAACATTGCTTGGTTGCTATCTCGGTGGGAGGAAAATGGAAACCAGCGCGAATTTATTGCGTACGGCGACTGGGAAATCCCAGAGCGGATTTTCCTCGTAAGTACTGACTGGAACAAGCAAGGCGTGATCCCTGACTTGCATTGTCGGTCAAGGCCCAAGACATTACCAGGGGCCTCCTATACCTTCACACTCGCAACCCGCCCATTTTTCACGGAGATTTGAAGGCGGTAAGCCGAAAACGTAGTGCTGAGCTACACGTCCATCCAACCTGAGCTTGCCACTCACTAGGCCAACATTCTGGTGACTTCGAACCATCGAGCCATAATTACCGACTTTGGCTCCGCACGCTTTCACAAACCTGGACCTTCCACTTCGAATGCTTCAAGCGCGGGACCACCCATCAGTGCAGAGAGCTGGACAGACTCTCCTCAAATAGAACACAGCGGGTCTACGCTGACCTTGAAGGCACCGGCGTACACGCTCCGCTGGGCGGCCCCCGAAGTGCTGCTACAGAGCTTATTCGGCTTGCCGGGTGATATATGGGCTTTCGGCTGGATTTTGTGGGAGGTAAGGAACTTAGCCTGCGCTTCTTTCGTATATATTTAGTAAAAATCTCACCTTCACCAATTTCAGGTCCTGACCAAAAACATCCCGTTCCCCGACTCCAACCTCAGGATCGATGTAACCATGCGGATAATCAAAGGAAACCTACCCGAGATACGAGTCGATGCCGAAATGTCTCAGATTCTGAGGATATGTAGCCTGATGATGAGCTGTTGGAAGCGAGAGCCGGAAGATCGTCCGGACGCGTCAAGATGTTACGATTTGCTTCAATTGATGGTGAGACGTTCGGGGGTAATGTCCCATGAAACCAGTTCTGACAGATCGCATAGCCATCCATAATCCCAGTCGCGAAGGGGCCGAATGGGCAAAACGTGTTGTCAGCCGAGCTTCTATTCCGGCTCGGGGAAATGCATCGCCTGCAAAGCGATCTGGAGAAGGCTCTACCCCTGTACCAGAAAGCTCTAGAAATCGCCCGGTCTACCCAAAACCATGTTTCCATGGGTTCAGCTTTGCTTGGGTTGGGGAACGCCAGCCGCTCACAGTCCAAGATGGGGGATGCCGAAGATTATTATCACCAGGCGACGGAAGCTTACGGCGAAGCTGGAAACGAGTTGGGCAAAGCTTGCACCTTGCTAGGCCTGGGAGAACTCCACACGACCCAATGCAAGTTCTCAGAGGCGGAGGCTGACTTCTCTCAAGCACTCGAAATTTCAGCCAGATCCGGGGAAGAGCTGACCCGGGCCGCTGCATTGGACGGACTGGGTGTCCTCGATATCGTGCATTCGAGGTACCCATCGGCAGAAGAGAAGTTCTCGGAGGCGCTGGAAAGGTCCACGCGCATTAATCACGAGTCGGGGAAATCCAATGCTATGTTGGGCCTTGCGCGTGTCTACTCTGCGCAGTACAGGTATCCTGAGGCCGAAACATGCCTCACCAAGACGCTGGAGATCTGTGCGGACCTCGGCGATCGTACTGGAGAAGCGACTGCGCTTAGTAGTCTTGGTGATATCTATTGCGCGACGGAGAGAAGTACTGAGGCCGAGCAGTCTCTCTCACGAGCGATAGATATTCGGAGGCAGATTGGCGACAAGGTGGGCTTAGCGAGCTCATTACTCGGACTTGGCAAATTCTACCGCAGACGGAGCACATTCCCGCAGGCGGAGGAATCTATCGCGGAGGCCTTGGAGATATTCACAAGTCTTGGCGATGACGTTGGTCGAGCGAACGCCTTCTCCGGTCAAGGCGACGTTTATCGGGAGCAGGAGAGATACGAGGGCGCAGAAACCGCTTATACCCAGGCGGTCGAAATCTTTGACCAAGCGGGAATGGAGGAGAGCAAGGCGGATACGCTTCGTGGGCTTGGTGCCCTCCAACGGGCGAGTTTCCGATACCTCAAGGCTGAAAGGTCGCTGGCTCAAGCACTAGAAATTTACACGCGGATAGGAAGTAATGATGGTAGGGCTATCACCTGGGATGCGATGGGAGACATGTACCTGCTACAATACAGGCTCAAGGAAGCCGACTCCTGTTACACAACGGCAGCGGAGATATCGGCTCAAATCGGTTTGGATATTCTGCAAGCGTCCACCCTTGTTTCTCTTGGATTCACCTCCATGTACCGCTTTGATTTCATTAAGGCGGAGGACTGTTGGATTAAAGCGCGCGATATTTATGCGCGAAAGGGGGAAGGAGCCGCCGAAGCGGTTACGGAGAAGTGCTTACGAGATATTCGAAAAGTACCCAAGCCTCTGAGGTATCCCGTAATTCTTCGGTATGTAATTCTACCTACGGTGGCATTGGGAGTACCTGCGTTGGCATTTGTGCTTCTTAGGCGGATTGCCATTATTTCTTGGCGTTCTGTTGTCCGAATCTCAGGTATTTTTCGGTGGAATCCGATCTCGTTCTTCCGCTACAACCTTGGTCTCGGTCGTTTGTTTTAGTACTATCTAGTGAAATTGTACTTCTGTTTCTTTTTTTGTTGTCAAATATATTGGGGGTCGTCGGGCGTCCGACTAACTATCTAGGCTGGTCACCGTGGTGTGAGAAAGACCGCCTCGTGATATCCGGAGTATCCATGCCGTGGGTCATCCACGTGCTTTGCGTTTCCCATGAGCTAGTTAGGCAGAATGGGCGGCATTGACGACCGAGCATAGGGTATCTCCACAATTTGGCCATTGTGCATCTCATCCTGATGGCAATATGTGACTCGAGCTTCGATACTCGGCTGAGTCCCACTGAGTTCATTTCCAACAGCAGCGGTACCGGAACGAAACCAACGGGATTCCAAAGCCTGGAGGAGACAGACACACATTTCATGGCGACCAATTGCAAGGTCCACGCGGATTCGGGGATCACCGATGGTTCAGCACGCGAAATCTTAGAGTCAAGGGGAAGCAATGTGTTCCTCCACAAGTAGCAAAATGTCGATGCACATGCAGACGAGCGCTTGAGAAGGCGTCGCCTTTTCGTAAAGGAGACGAGGTGGCATGGGGCGAAGTGGGCGAAAGTGTGACCGCGAGGATGCGGAATTCCAGGAGGACCCTGTTGTTTGTCCTGCTTTCTTCTGTCGGTTATAATTGCAACGGCTCCCAGACACTCGAGTTCTTCTTGGTTCTCCCAAGCCATGGCCGATCCGCTGTTCATACAGCAGGCCCCTCTGAGCGAAGGGAGTGTACTATCGTGAGTAGCAGCATCGTAGACGAGCTCGCCATATTTGACGCCCTAACGTTGCTTGAAGTCCCGTGGTCAACCAAACCATCTTTATCGCTCCTTCCAAGACCGAGTGAGTAATCGAGCCGCCGTCCCTCAGGATATGAAATCTAACATGCAATCGCCTTTTCAAGACGCCGCCTTCTATATGATACCGCTTTGATTCCAATCTATGCGTCCGGAATCTCGTTCATCCTTCTGGTCGCATACCTCATCACTCGGATACCCTTCGTCAAACGCCTTATAGCGCGCATCAAAGCCCTTTCTTCGGACGAAATCATTGGCATAAGTCGAAGAGATGCTCAGTTCACCACCATCCCTCCCGCCACCTTCCGCGACGAGTTGAGAGAGCATATCACGTCTCACGGCGGTCTGATCATCTTCCTCCATAACGCACTCCGATTCGTAATATGTTTAGCACTTCTCGGTATCAGCATTTACGCTGCGATTGTAGCGCCGGGTCCCCAGCCACGGTCATCTCTCGACATGGATACAATGGGCACGCGACCTGACGCCGAGGCGCAACGAAAAAAGCCAAAACACGGCAAACACCGAAAACACAAAAAAGGGGAAGCCTGGTTTAGCTATCTTGAATGGCTAGAGATTGCTCAATGCGCTTTCTATGTGAGTATATCGTGGACCACACAAGTGCTGTTGGTTGCTAACAACGGCATTCCATCCCGGCATTGACAGATCTACACTTCCCTGCTTGCACTGCTGACCATCACGGCGCGGAGGCGGTTAACTCGCGTAGTGTCGAGGCATCTCACCACCTTGCTGTGTGTTGCCTGGTTCGTTTACGCATACCGAGACCTCTATCCACTCGCTACCTACACGAAGCACCCAGTGGATGCGGCAGATGGGTGGCGCACCTGGGCCAGAGTTGGTCTGCTCACCCTAGTTGGCGCAGTTCTGCCGCTTATTGTTCCAAGAAAGTTCGTCCCCGTTAATGCAAAGGTGAGTGGGGACTTGAAATCTATGTTGGGAAGTTACCAACTTGGACAATTTCTAATATCATTCTTCCCCACAGAACCCACTGCCACCGAATCCGGAACAAACTGCCTCGATACTGTCGTTCATCACGTGGTCTTTCCTTGACCCCGTCGTCCTGCAGGCGTCTCGAGTTTCACATCTGCCATACGAATCTCTTCCTAATCTTCCTGATTACGACCATGCGGACTTCCTCATGTCGAAGGCTGCACCCGCATTGGATCCCAGTCTGAAACCCAAGAGAGATCGACACATCGTCTGGGGACTTCTCTGGCTTTATCGTAAGTGTTTTCACACCTTCGGCATCCGGGAGGTGGGGGTGAGCAAGACGACGAACTTGATGACGAACTCTTCATTTTGCATAGGATGGCAATATCTGGCTCTACTATTCCTCGTGACCATCAAAGCCGTCTTTGCTCTCGTCAGCCCCGTTGTTCTGAATAAGCTGTTGTTCTACCTCGAAACCGGCGGAGAAGGCGCTGTCTACAAGCCATGGGTATGGATCATCGGCCTTTTCCTCGCCCCAGTGTTGGGGACCGTCGGGTTCCAGCTCTACATCTTCATTACAACGAGGCTCATCGTCCGTACCGAGGCGATCATCACTCAACTGGTCTTCGAACACGCTCTCAAGATTCGGATGAAGTCTGAAACTGGCAATGGAAACACTCCCACAGAAAGTCGTGCCGCCACGGCTGTAGGAAGTCGAGCAGCCTCAGTACACGAGCCCGAGCATCACAGTGAGGAGAGCGGGCAGACCGCGGTCGGAGAAAGCGGACAAGCATCCTCCTCACCAAAGGGCAAGGCACCATCTGTAACTCCTTCAGAAGCGTCTAGGAAGAAGGATGACGACTCGCAGAAGGATAAGAACCTCGTCGGGAAGATCACGAACTTGATTAGCACGGATTTGGGTAATATCGTAGAAGGTTTGTGGTCAAGTATCTACTGTGTCGGACAGACCGAACTGACGTTGATTCGTAGCTCGCGACTTCCTCTTCGTCATCTGGTATGCACCATTACAAATTGGCCTCTCCATTTGGTTCCTGTATAGGATTCTTGGCTGGGCGGCGTTCGTCGGTCTTGCCGTGATGGTCGCCACGATTCCAATTCCTGGTATTTCAACCCAACGCCATATCGAAAGTGTGCTAAAGATCCTGACTGGAACCATTTTTTTCCAGGATATGTGGCAACATTCTTGAACACGATCCAGGTCGAGCAAATGAAAATGGTACGGGATATGCTCGACCCGCATCCCAAATTTATGTACTTAGCATTCCTGTTGATGTAGACCGATGCCCGAGTCCAAGCAGTTACCGACAGTGAGTACTTTGGGAAATCTCCTATCGTTGTCACGCATTGACCTCGCTCTGTAAATTTAGCACTTGGTGTGATCCGGATGATCAAGGTTGGATGATTGAAATGCTCCTCCTTACACTGTATGTGTACTCCGGCTAATCCGCCATTTATTCTGGAACAGCTATTCGGGTGGGAACGGAAGGTTGAAGCCCAGATTAACGAGAAACGAGAGGGAGAACTCAAGTTCCTCAGGAAGAAACAGATGTACGGGCTTCTCAACAACAACGTCAAGTGAGTTACAGCACTAGAATCCAAAGGGAGATCGTGGTTCTGACGTTGTATGTTAGCCATTTTCTGCCTGTGTTGACCATGGTTGCAACATTCGCGACTTACGTGAGTGATTATCGGCATCGTGTGATACCGTCCGAATTGACCAAATCTTCGATACAGACCCTTGTCATGAAGCAGCAGCTGAGTGCATCCATAATCTTCAGCTCAATTGCAGTTTTCGACGTTATCCGGGAGAGGTTGTTCATGAGTAAGCGTCCGTATCATATCATCGCGTCATTGCGGCTAAAGTTCTTCTTTCGGACTGCTAGCGTTCTGGGAGCTTCCTCTGGTGATTGGTGCCAAAGTTTCATTCGAGCGAATCAACGGTTTCTTGTTGGAGGTTCACCCCACTTTTACGCACACTTCCATGGCCGAATACTGATTAACCCCCACCTTTATAGACCGAGCTCTTGGACCGCTATTCATCGTCGAACCACGAGGCCTCGCTCGGTACACTTCCTCCAACCGCTGACAGCGAAGCTATTGGTTTCCGCAATGCTGTCTTTTCTTGGAGCGTTACTGCACCTTCTACCCCTGGGCCGTCGACTCCTTCACGGAGGAATTTCAGGCTGCGTATCGAGGACGACTTATTCTTCAAGAAGGGGAAGCTCAACCTGATCATCGGACCAACCGGATGCGGTAGGTTTTGGGGTGACTCGAGTCTTGATAGAGGATTCGGGACTGACACTCTGAGCCACGTCAGGGAAAACATCCATGCTCATGGCTCTCCTTGGAGAAATGCACTTCCAACCCGAAATACTCGATTCCTTCTATAATCTCCCTCGCGAAGGTGGCGTAGCGTACGCGGCTCAGGAGGCTTGGATCCAGAACGCGAGTGTCAAAGTGAGCTAGGTGACGGAGTTTCTTGTTTCATCGAATTGACCACGCTCGGAACAAAGGACAACATCCTATTTGGGTCCCCTTATGACGAATCTCGATATCTGCGAGGTACGTTTCTCAAACTGCCTCTCTTGACTATCGACTGATCTAAGCGCAGTCCTCAAGCAATGTGCTCTCGAACGTGATCTCAGCCTGTTTGAGGCGGGCGATGCAACGGAGATTGGGGAAAAGGGGGTGACTCTGAGGTAAAATCTCCTCTATTTTGCTGATCGACTTGACTAATATTCTTCGTTTGCGACGTCAGTGGCGGTCAAAAGGTATGTTATGACATTAACCTCGAGCCTACCTGGTTTTCCTGACCTCATCACACGCTTGCAGGCGCGGATTTCTCTCGCTCGAGCCATTTACTCCCCTGCGGAAATTATTATTTTGGACGACGTTCTGTCGGCATTGGATGTCCATACGTCAAGGTGGATCGTGGACAAGTGCCTGCGGGGTGACCTTGTGAAAGGACGCACCGTGATTCTGGTGGTTCGTGGATCCTGGCGGCTTTCAAGACAGACCTGCGATTGCTAATATCCTATCATTATTTTTGTAGACTCATCACGTAGCAATGCTGGCACCAATTGCGGACTTCGTGGTCTCTATCAGTTCCGATGGTCGTATTCTGTCGCAAGGCGAGGCCTCAGATGCTCTGAAGAAAGATGCTACCTTAGCTGCTGAGATCGAAGAGGATCAGGAGATTGTCGAGAAGAAAGAAAAGGTTGAGAACCTGGAAAATACCGATAAGCCCAAAGACACAAAGCCCTCTGGTCAGCTCATTGCTGCCGAAGAGATCGTCGAGGGACGCATCGGACTTCCAGCCTGTGAGTGAAGGGTTCAACTACCCCAGCGTTCTGTCATCTCACGAATTACGTCTCCCCAAGTCAAATTCTTCTTCAGCATGTTTGGAAGCGCCTGGTTCTGGACCGCATTTGCTGCGGCAATGGCGGGGTCTGAAGTGGTGAACATTGGCCAAACGTGGTGGCTGGGATACTGGGCCCAACAATACCAAATTCATCCGGAACCTTCGGAAGTCAACGAACGGTGGTATTTGGAAATTTATGGGGCCCTAATCGTCGCTAGCATCTTTATCTACAATCCTGGCCAAATCCTTTTCATCCTCGGATCCTTGAGGGCCTCGAAGATCACGCACAATCGACTCGTCCAGTCCGTGCTGGGAACGACCTTACGATGGCTGGATTCGACTCCGCAAGGCCGAATTGTTGCTCGATTTACGCAAGATATGCGGTCGGTCGACAGTGAGTGTTGTATAACCTCATTTTCCATGATTGTCACTTGCTGACAGGCTCGGGATGTCGATATTACCCAGCTTCCGTCCCCCTTCTCTTCAGTTCAATGGTCGAGATCCAAATCTCGCTTCTCATTCACTTTGGCGCGGTTGTCATTTACTCTCCAGTCTTTTTGCTGCCTGGACTGGCTGTTGCAGCGATTGGTGCCTGGCTTGGCCAGGTATATATGAGAGCCCAACTCGCCGTCAAGCGAGAAATGAGTAATGCCAAGTCACCCCTGTACTCGCACTTTGGAGCGTCCATCGCTGGACTCACTTCGATCCGGGCATATGGTGCCGAGGAGAAGTTCAAATCAGAGACGATGAAGCGGATCAACTTCTATTCTCGACCTGGTCGCACCTTCTATAATCTTAACAGGTTGGTGCATGTTATTATGAGAATATTTATAGTATCTAATGGCCTTCTACAGATGGATCTCCACTCGGATTGATTTCCTTGGCGGCTTGTTTGCCGCGGCATTGGGCGCATACCTCGTTTACGCACAGCGTGAGTCTCCTTTGATGTTTGTTGCGGAGCTTGCCTAACTGCAGCATTGGTCCTTAGGTCGAAATTCCAGCGAGACCGGCTTCTCTTTGACCATGGCGCTCAACTTCACGGGGATGCTGCTGTGGTGGGTCCGGATGCTCAACGAGTTCGAAGTCCAAGGTTAGCAACTATTGAACCTGCCGTGAATTCCCCGTGTTGTTACTCATGCATTACCCCCCAGGCAACAGCTTAGAGCGCATCAAGGGCTACGTCGAGATTGAACAAGAGCCTTTGCCAACGAAAGAGGGTACTCCTCCCGCTGCCTGGCCATCGTCTGGATCCCTCAGGATAGAGAAGCTCTCCGCAAAATACTCGAATGATGGACCGAATGTGCTTCATGACATAAGCTTTGAAATCCAGTCTGGGGAACACGTCGGTGTTGGTACGTGGACCTTTGAAATGTGAACGTCGCCGGGGCTGATCAAAATTCTATCCCAGTCGGTCGGACCGGAGCTGGTAAATCCTCTCTGAGCTTGTCCCTTCTCCGGATGATCCCTACCACTGGGTCTGTATTCTTCGACGGAGTGGATACCCAGAAGATCAACCTCGACTCTCTGCGTAATAATATCACCATCATCCCTCAACAACCCGAGTTGCTCAGCGGAACGTTGCGCTACAATCTGGATCCATTCGGGGAACACGATGACGCCGAGCTTAACGCATGTCTGCGGTCCGCTGGACTTTTTAACCTCCAGAGCGAAGACGACGAAGACCAGATTGGGCTGGACACTGAAGTCTCTAGTGGAGGCACGAATTTCAGTCTCGGGCAACGACAAATCATCGCATTGGCGAGAGCTATGGTGAGAAGGAGTAAAGTGTATCTACTTGGTGAGTCTCGTTGGTTGCCTGATTGAACCAAGAGGCTAACGCCACGATTATAGACGAGGCAACTGCTTCCGTTGACTACAAGACGGACACCGCCATCCAAGAGGCCATCGCGACGGAATTCAACGACATGACTCTCATCATTGTCGCTCATCGCCTACAAACTATCATGAATGCAGACAAGATTCTCGTCCTCGATGCCGGTCGAGTGGTCGAGTTTGACACTCCCCAAGCTCTTCTGGCTAAGGATGGTAGCCGGTTCAAGGCGCTCGTAGACGGAAGTGGAGACAGGGACGCGTTATACGAGTTAGCGAGGAAAAAAGGTCAAGGCACGTCCAGCGACCGAAAGTAAAACAAAAGTGCCCGAGGCCCGTTTGACGAATAAGCCGAGACTGTGCGGCTAGTCAATACAGCGATTGTACCTAAATAACGTCGACATTTGTGGATAGTTAACACCATATCGATTCTGGCTACTTCAACTACTTGCGTGTCTCCTGGTTTCAACTAGATACTTTCATGCTGTCAACAGCCTTGTAGTATTCCTCTTGGATTAGCAGCTCGGCTGCCATGGGATGTCCTGCCTTCCACTTCTTCTTCCACATATAAGGGACCACGTCCAAACTCGATAGGATCGGACAAACTTCGATGATACGAGGGTCCTCGTCAGGGTAGATGAGGTAGATGAATATAATGAATTCGGCCTCGGGGTCGCTAGTTGTGTTTGAAACGCGTTAGTCTTAATCGCTTTATCCAGACGCGAGTTTACCGTACTATTCTGCAATGAGTTCCACCAATCTCATATCACCGGTTGCTTTGGCCTCTTCAAAGTTCATCCAGAAAGTCTCGAGTGAAGCTCCGTCTGCGCCTTCATTGATATCTCTTGACGTGGCTGGGATAAAGATCACTCCTTTTCCGCCCTTATCGTCATATGTGTGGGAGAACTTGCCAGACCAAGCGCGTTAGATGGACGTCTCGCTGTGGGTCAATACAGGAAAACGGAGAGCACTCACTGCAAACTTGCCCAACTCTATTTCCAGGTCTGTCCCTCTCACATCCTCCTCAAACCCTTCAAATTCAGGAACATCACCCGTCGATTCGAACCAAATAATCCTCTCTTCCGCCGGCATATCGTTTCCTTCTTCCGCTAATGCTCCATACAAGGCAGCTTGGACTTCCATAGGGCCTGAGCGCCATTCGATTAATTTCGGATGCCGGAGGCGGGTTTCGTTGTCCCTCTGAGAGAGCATGCGGGTTAACATTAAGGGCATGGGCGTTCCTTTCGAAGATTCGGCTAGCCTGGGCGACTTGGGAGATTTCGGTGTGGATGCCGGAGAGGGGACGTGCACAGTTATGGGAGCAGGCATCGGCATCTCTGCGATCGAAGGTGAGCGACTCGCTTCGGATGGAGGCGCAGGTCGGCGAGTGATGGGTACGCCTTTAATCGTCGCGGTTTCGGTTTCAGTTCCCGCCCATCCTTTATGGTCGAATTCCTCTTCATCGCTCCGCTCTTCCTCCCGCTCCTCCTCCTCCTCCTCCTCCTCCTCTTCTTCTTCTTCAATAGTATATTCTGGGGCCTCTCCGCCGTCCATAGAGGAACTTGACCGGGGCACGAGTTTCTCCGTTGAAGGTCGCGGTAAAGAGGCACCCATCGACTCTACTTCGGAGGATGCAGAAGACGATTGAGTGGGATTCGTCACTCTTAGAGGCATGCTTCTTCGGCTCATGATAGACGTCGCGTTTGATGGCTGGTGCTTCAAATTTGCTCCGCCTTCATGCCCCTGCTCACTTGCTCGATTGGTGCGCCCCGAGTAAACATCTCTTTCCGACTTCCTCGATGTGGAAGGCGCTCGTCCGACCGAGTCAACCGACCGCTGCTGGACATGCGAAGGTAAATTTTGTTGACTTGCGGGCATGGGTAGCTCCTCATACTCCAACTCATCCTCTTCAACGATCCGCGAAGGAGAACGAGAAGGTAAAGCCGATGACGGAGGTCTAGAGTTGGATACCGTACCGCCACCAGCACTTCGATGTTGGTTATCCGAACTTCCCTTTGTAGTGGGAGATGTGACGCGAACGACAGGAACAGAGGGCTCTCGTTGATGTCCTTGGTTTCGTCGGCGTTGTTCCTCTTCCTGGGCAATGAGTCGCCGTTTCTCGTCCGTGAATGTCTGTGGCTCGGTCGGTCGTCGTTCTGGTAGGCGGAAGGTCGTCATCCCGATGGGCATCTCATCTGACCCGGGGTTCGTGCTATACGATGGAGGAGCGCCTTGATGGGACGACGAGCTCGTAGAAGGGACTTTGAACTCCTCCACCTTTGCTTGAGGTTTATAACCAGCGTCGCTGTAATGCTCATGCGCATCAACATCAGCTTCGGATGGAATGTCAGGTATATCATCCACTTCGTGCTCTTCGCCCTCCAGGACAACCGAGATCGGTGTCGGCGAGATCGGCGTCGGCAAGATCGGCGTCGGCAAGGGACTCGCTGTCTCGGAAGGAGGAATCGGGATTTCTAGTACGGGAGGCATTGGGTTGCGGAGCTCTCGGCTGGAGGTCCTGCGATGGACCGGACTGCTTGAGCTGGCATTTGAGAGTTGCTGACTTGAAATACGTCGATGTACTGTTGGTGTGTTGAGACTCATGAACCTCGAACCGCCGGTCTCGACAACGGGACTTTGAGCTTCGGAGGATTCGTCGACTGAGGCTAGCTTGG
Organism: Tulasnella sp. 424; assembly: GCA_019633425.1. Lineage (NCBI taxonomy): Eukaryota > Fungi > Basidiomycota > Agaricomycetes > Cantharellales > Tulasnellaceae > Tulasnella > Tulasnella sp. 424. The sequence goes on along the minus strand of WSUB01000069.1, from coordinate 34,548 downwards.
CACGACTGTCGGTTCTCGAGTGGTGCTGAGACGCTGATCTTCGGTCGTCCTTCCAAGGTGGTTGGCTAGCTGGCTTGGCGGTGGCGGTTGAAGGCGAGTTGGCGCTGTTGGCGTTCAAGTCGGAGCCTATCTCGCTCGGGACCCACTCCGTTGGGAGCCAACTTGCTACCTCGGCTCTCCGAGTTCGACGCTCGCGATCGGGGTTGCGTACGGCGCGAGAAGTGGCTTCGCTCCTCTCTTTCGCTCTTTCTCCTTCCTTTTCCTTCCCCTTCTTCGTCAGAGATTTGATCCTACCCAAGGAAAAGAGGGGTGGATTCGCTCCCTGATGCGACTCCGTAGCTTCACTCGCGGGTGCCGAAGTCCACTGATTGGTTGTTCCCCCTCCGCCTTGAGTCGACATCTTTCCAGCTGCTGCAGTGCGCATTGCCGCAAGTCTATTCCGTGGTGTGCCAGTCATGAGTTCGGCCAAGCGGCGCATAGGGCCAGTGGCGTTCATACTCTTTTTGTCGGTCTTGGAAGGGGTTTGACTTGGTGCAATCGACGTTGCCTGGGTATATGCCGGAATGGAGCGGCCACCACGTTGAATGTGTCCAGTAAGGGATTGGTTGGCATCGGACCGCCGACCAGCAAAGAGTCGCTGAGGGACATCTCCCTCTTCTGTCTTGGTCGTGGTTGACATTGCGCGCAGTTCCGAGGCGTTCTCGGGTAAGGGCGGAAGGGATTTCGACGACCTGAAACTCGTACGGTGATTCGGAGGTTCGCGAGCTGACTTCGAGCGTTGATTTTTGGCTGGGTATCGACTGTATGTTTCTGGGTCTGGAAGTGGTGGGACGTCGCTTGCCTGAGAACCGCCTCTTGATTTGGATGGGGTGCGGCGTCCCATCGCTCCTCTGGCTACTCGTTCCGACGGAGCCTCGTGGGACAGAGCCTCATAGTCCCCACGTTGAACATAGCCGTATGAGTCCCCATCATCGTACTTCCCGTAACTGGGTTCTCTGCTTCTGTCACGGAATGGATCTGATATGTCGTCTGCATAGCTAATTTCGTCCTCTTCGCGTGCTCTCCCTCTTCCAGCCGCAGGTGTTTCGATGTGGTATTGGGTGTGTCCAGAGCCTGATGCTCTGCGATTATCGTCCCCATGAAGGAGGTCCCACACAGGCTTGGCTTTTCAAGAATGAGACGTAAGCGAGACGTAGACGATCACTGTGTTGGAGTTGTTATGTACCGTTAATGCCACTGGAAGGACCTGAAGAGTTATTCTGGGAAGGATTCGAGCCACTATTCGTACGTCGCTTGGACATTCTTCGATGGATTAGTAGAAATGTAGTCTGAAATGTCTGAGATGGGAGTTGGAAGCGGAGTGAACAGTGGTTGAAGTTGTTTGGTTCACTTCAACTGTGGGAAATATCCTGACAAGCCTTCGAACAGGGTCCCAATGGACGACCACTTGCAACGTGAGGCAGCACAAGGTCAGCTATTCCACCGTATTCTGGTGACTCACTGATCAAATACTAACCACGAATAATTTGTTTTATTGTAGATGTTGAATTCCTTAACCTCCTCCTGGATGGCCTTGAGATTCCCCTGACCCTCACCACCCCAGTCGACCTCACACCCTCACTCCTCATTGCAATTCTAGAATCGATCGTGCAGGACAGACTACCACTCGCACCCGAGATCCGGAATGCAAGAGACTTTGGTAGCAAGGTTGAAGCCATGAAGGTGTTCCTAGGAGTGCTAGGTGATGACGTGATTGGGGTTGACATAGGATTGGATGAGGTTGGTGAGTGTTGCCAAACTATTCATGCCATCGCCTTTGACAAAGCGTCTGCGCGTCGTTCAAGATCCACGACGCTTAGCATATGGCGAATGGGATGAAACAGTCTTCGTTGGCCGAGTCCTCGTCTGGCTTGGAGGAGAGGTGGACATCATCGACCGGTCTGAACTACCCGACTTTATCAAGGATGCAGTGGCTGCCAACTTGACAACGTCTACCTTTGCACAAGCTTCGACGAATCAAGCTCCGCGGCGTATCTTGGAGGATCACGGGCACCAGACCGACCTCGACACCGCCCCAGACCCAAGAACTAGGCTAAAAGGCCAACTCGATAGTTTTCGTCCACCAAGTCGCTCTTTTGAAGCGCCTTCAACGGCGGGTCCGTCAATATCACGTATCACGGCATTGTCTTCGCTCCCCTTCCAACCCGACAGCACGTCATCCCCTGTCAGACCGCTAAGAACCAGACCCACTTCCGTCCCCCAAGCTCCCTCGCGCCGCTCTCCTACACCGCCTCATACTCCACTGGACACCTCAATCGCTACGACTCCTGCCTGCAGTTGTGATCCCGATCAGACTAGCTCCACGGGTTGCACGTGTTTCACAGACGCCACTCCAACCAGTCCTGGTGCACACGATAGACAAGATGATAGCGACGAAACTATACCGGAGCCTGGACCATCTCGCCGCTCTATCCCTCCGCCAACTCGCTCCAGCTCGCGTCAAACCTTCAATAGAGATAACATATCTCCCTCACCTTTACCCGATCCAAACGACCTTTTCTCTCCTGCGTCTGAATCCCGTTCCTCAACTCCCATAGCCGAACCTTCCCAACTAGCTGGCAACAATACTACCAGAAACTCTTCTATAAGGAGGTCGGGGTGGATTGAGCCTGTCAATCATGAACAGGATTTAAGGAGCTTCGAGGTTTCTCGTGCGAATGCTAGTAGGGCAAGAGAGAAGAGCCGAAGTTTGTCCACCTTGGATGGTTTATCAAGTGGATCTAGGAATAGGAATGCTGGAAGGACACCGGGAAAGAATGGCTCATTGGGAGAACGCATAGCAGTGAGGAGCTACAAAGCTTGGATAGAAGACTTGCCAAGGCTAACATTGTTCAAATAGAGCCGCACGCCAACCAGCCTAGGTCGAGGAAATCCAAGCCAATTCCAGCATCAAGTTACACGACATACCTCACCGACCCAACACGCTTTGGCCCTGCTGAACGAACGTGCCAGGTTACTCGAAGAGTTAGCAAAGCTAAAGCTGGGTGAGAGTCCCGTGAGATGAACGGAGGCTACGGAACTCTACGTGAGGGAACCTGATGCAGGGAGGAATTCGTGTATTTGTACTCCTGCCACTTGATATATACCCTTTGAACTTATTCTTGACAAAAAGGTGTGATCCGGCGAGTCCCAGTAAATATGCCCCTCCTGTCCTCTCGGCAACGTGCAACTTGAAACCCAGTTAGCGTCCCGCTTTCCCACGCATACGCCACCTCCGAGTTCACCACAAACGGGTGTTCGACCACGAGCCCAGAGGTCATTCTTAAACAAGCCCAGCCTACCACTCACGAATACGATATCACTTCAACTCAACTAATTACTGGATCATAATGGACGATATACGAAACAAAGAAAACAACAAGGACTTCACCTTCGCTAAACTGAGCGACCTGAACCTTCCGGTTACCTTCCGAATGTAAGGGGTTGCCTCTTCACTTAGATGTGATAACTAAGCTTGATCTATGCGTGCTGCTTGTAATAGATCCCAATTGGAGGGCATCCGGAAACCACGCTCCTATGCGGATATACTCGAGAATCCCGACTTGCGGTTTGCTGGTGTTCAGTCAGAGTGAGTGGCGAATATGCCCCGGGCCTCCGACGAGGGTTTTCGTTAATATAGGACTATATGATTAACTTACTCGTCGCTCATTTTGATTTAGAGGCCTCTCGGACTTATACGTCACCTGCCAACTCGTTGCTGATAACAAACCTTTGACCATACAATATCGAACGGGGTTCAAGGCATTCAAAAACAGCTATACGTACGTCTACCTTCATCATGCCAATTCAAATTCTGTCCCACGATTATGGACTAATGCGCATTCCACCTTCATCTTGATAGGTGGAATGAATGGATAACTTTCCCAGTCAAGTACTGCGACTTACCCCTAAACTCTCAAATAACTTTTACTGTCTGGGACATTGCGAACCCACGTACCGCTGTACCAGTAGGCGGGTCAACGTTTAGGTTGTTCGGGAAGAAATGGTGAGCTTAGGATGAGAGACCATTCGTTATCTCCCACCCTCCTGACCTCGCCCGTCCGTTTGCGTCCGCTCCTACTATTTGGCTATAAAGGACCCTCAGAAGAGGAAAGCATCGCCTTTTGCTATGGACAGGACAGGAAGCCGATGGATCAATGGATTCGAGAACTCCGAGCAAACTTGGTGGTGTGAAAGATGAGATGGGGAGACTAGAAAAGGTTCGCCTAGCAACACCTCTTCCCGTCGCCGTGACGAGTAAGGGTTGAACTGACAAAGTGACGGATTGCAGCTTGTGAAACGATACGAACGGGGAGATATGCCTAAAGTCGATTGGTTGGATGGGCTGACTTTCCGGAAGATGGAGGAAGTTCACGCGGTAAGGATTTGCTTCCTATGAGCGAGTTTAAGGGAAGACTAAGTAGACGCTTCTTTCTACGGACTTAGGCCGAAACAGAAAAGTCTGATAATTTGTACCTATACATCGACCTCCCGCGATTCGACTTCCCAGTCATCTTCTCGGAATTGGTCAGTGCCACTCAAAGTACCCCTCACCTCTCACTAACATGCCTCCCGTACGCAGAAAGACCCACCTTCATCATCCGCTCAACCTCAATCTCAGCTCAACTTACCCACCGCACCTTCTTCGGCGATCAACCCAAAGGACAGTCAGCCAACGTTGAACATTCAACAGGACGTTCATGTCTGGCAAATCGTCGACCCCGAAATCGGACGGGAGAACCCGGTGGAAGACAAGCATCGTCGAATAGTTCGGAGTCACAGGAGCGGACCTTTGGACAGGGAGTTGAAACCAAATGCACATGATCGAGATGCTTTGACGGTTCGTGTTTGGGCTTCTTTTGCTGTTGCTCGTGCCTTATCGTTACCATTTGCTTCGTAGGCAATCCTCAACTACCCGCCCACTCGCCTACTTACCCCGGACGATAAAGACTTGATCTGGAGATTCCGCTTTTATCTAACTCGGGAGAAGAAAGGGCTGACCAAATTCCTGAAATCCGTCACGTGGAAGGACCCAGCTGAGGTGAAGCAGGCCGTTGAAGTGGTCTTGCCACTATGGACGGACATTGGGACGGATGACGCCTTGGAGTTGCTGGGCCCAACCACGGTGGATGCGCGTGTGCGGAGGTTCGCGGTGAAGCAGTTGGCAAGGTCGGACGATGATGTGGGGCTTGAACACGAGATCAGGGCTCCTATGGTGTAACTGACGTTTGGTCTACTGAACAGGAGCTGTTCCTCTACCTTCTGCAACTAGTACAAGCTCTCCGGTTCGAGAACGTCGCAGGAGACAATCGGACCGCTCGTAGTGGCGCAAATGGCGGAGTCAGCACCCCAGCCTCGAAGGAGGACAGTGCTCTGGCAGAGTTCCTCGTTGAGCGGGGAGTACGGAGTCCTATTCTGGGCAACCGCTTGCATTGGTATCTCATGGTCGAAGTCGAGGATAAAGTGAATGGGAGGATGTACGCGAAAGTCGCGTTCAAGTTCATGGAGAAGCTGATGGAGGTGAGTTTGAGGTGTGGGGCGTGAAGTGAAACTCACAGCAAGCCTGTTCTCGAACTCAGGTTGAAGGGGGTGCCACTCGACGCAATCTCCTCAAACGACAAGGCGAGCTGGTCGCTACCCTTTCAGTTCGAGCTCGAGAGATTCGCGCAAGCAAAGACGCAAGGCCGAAAAAGATCGAAAAACTCCGCGCATACCTTGCCGATCCAAAGAACAACTTCGCCTCGATACAACCTTTGCCCCACCCGCTCAACTCCAGGGTCGAGATAAACGGCATCATCCCCGAAAAATGTTCCATCTTCAAGTCAAACCTCTCTCCTCTCCTGCTGTACTTCCAATGTACCCCGCAAGACGTCACACCTACGGCCACCGGTGACGAAAGCGATACGAATGGAAGCGATCCGAGCAAGTTGGAGGAATACGCGATCATCTTCAAGAACGGAGACGACTTGAGACAAGATCAGCTTGTCATTCAGTTGTTTACGCTCATGGACAGATTACTGCGCAAGGAGAATTTAGACTTGAAGATATCGCCTTACGACGTGCTGGCAACGGGACCGAAAGAAGGAATGGTCCAGTTCATCCCAAGTATGACCATTGCTAGTGTCGTCAGCGAGTATACTACGGTACTTGCATATCTAAGGAAGCATCATCCGGACGAAGGGAGCGTTGGCACTTACGGTGTGAAACCTTCGGTCATTGACAATTTTGTGCGGAGTTGCGGTAAGCAGAGCTAGCTCCTCGCGACAGAATTCTGTGCTAATAACGGCAGATTTTCTCAGCCGGGTACTGTGTCCTGACTTACATCCTCGGCGTCGGTGATCGCCACTTGGATAACTTGCTCGTCGCTCCTGATGGTAAGTTGTGCCGAATCCTTCCGTGATATTGAATAAAGCTGAAGCGTGGTGTCTTCATCCCCAAAAAGGTCATTTCTTCCATGGTAAGCCTTGAAACGCTTCAGCTGTGAGAGGTTGCTCATGCCCCTCTTGTAGTTGACTTTGGTTACATTCTGGGTCGCGATCCCAAACCAATGCCACCACCAGTCAAACTTTGTAGAGAGATGGTTGACGGAATGGGTGGAGCTGCGTCTCCTCATTACCAGCGTTTCAAAAATCTTTGCTTCACCGCATTCAGCATTCTTCGCAAGTCAGCAAATCTAATTCTCAACCTCGTGGCCCTCATGGTAGACGCCAACATCGAGGACCTCAAGCATCGAGACGTACACGCTCAACTACAAGATAAATTCCGGCTGGACCTTTCCGAAGAAGAAGCTATCCGTCATTTTGAAGCCTTGCTGAACGAATGGTCGTATTTCACGGTTGTCATGGACCGTATTCATGACTTTGCACAGTACTGGAAGAGTTGAAACTGTACCTTGGTTTTCAGTATATACGGCCTTCGCCATTCATTGTCGTTTACATCATGTGATTGTCCCGTCAACTAGGTCTGATCTTGAAACCCGGGAACTTGCTCGGATGGTCCTACGGCTCTTATAATACGGCCCAAAGAGGACGCAAGGGGCAGACTTGCCACCGACTGGAAGTCCCCGTCAGGGGATTATTTCTCACGGCTTGATTTTCGCCTGACTCGCCCAGCGTCATTTCTTCCGAATGCCGCACCTTTATCGGCACCTGCAAGTTCACCAAGTATTCGGCGCCAATACAAATGTCGGGAAAACAATTGTTAGCACCGCGCTGTGCAGGTCAAGTGCAAGAGACAGTAGAGCCAACTGCCCATCCGTCTTCTACCTGAAACCGGTTAGCACCGGACCACCAAACGAAGCTGATGATAGGTAGATCACAATAATATTCGTACTAGAGAGCCCAAGTAATAATGATGCTGCTTGAAGCCATATTCTTCGCTTCGCAGGGTCTCGGAGGTCGGCAATCTCTACATGGTGCTTATTCAAGTACCATGAACCTGTCAGTCCGCACTTGGCTGCGAAATCGGCAGAACTCGAAAAAGTACGCAGGAAATCACGGGCTCCAAGCTCATCTATTGACGCTGAGTCTTATAGGGAACCCCGCACTCCTTCGATCAACACTTTGTTCAGTCAATCTCAAGGCATATTGAAGGGATCGCTAAGTCCCTCCCCTCAGATCGGCGACATTCAATGTTTGTCGAGACAGCCGGGGGTGAGAGTTTTAAGGTCGCATTCATTCTGTTGGCTTATCATTTTGCTCCCCCCCCCTCCCTAGGCGTGCACAGCCCAATACCGTCTGGCACAACGCAAGCAGAGGCATACAGGCCATTACGATTACCCATAATCCTCGTCGGGGACTCAAACTTGGGAGGCATTTCATCCACGATTTCTGCCTACGAATCCCTGCTTCTCCGGGGCTACGACGTCGAGTCGTTCCTCATCTTCAAGGAGAATTATTACCGAAACTGGGAATATCTCTCAGACTGGTTCGCCAAGCGCAACAAATCCGCAGTGGGAGCTCAGACGCGTGTTGGTGTCCTACCTAAGCCACCGGAGCGAAGGTTAGACCCAGCTGAAGACTTTGAAGTTACTGAGCAATACTACAAAACGCTCTGCCAGCCAGATTCACCTATGCAGGAGGTGTTGAATCAATTAGGAAAGGCCCACCAGGACCGGATAGAGGAGCTGGAGTCGATGCCCAACCGCACCATTCAGCATGTGTGGTGGCCTTTTGTGCAACATGCTACGGTGAAGAGTCCTCAAGACGTCACAGTCATCGACAGCGCCCATGGCGATACTTTCGACGCAGCATTGTCTTCACCTTCGTCGACTTTGGTGTCTTCGTCCGCAATTTCGGGAAGTGCTTCCTCTTCCATCCTTCAACCCCTATTCGATGGATCCGCCTCCTGGTGGACTCAATCGGTCGGTCATGCGCGCACCTCCCTCACTCTCGCCGCGTCCTACGCTTCCGGACGCTACGGACACGTCATATTTCCCCTCGCATCTCACCAGCCCGCCCTTCAGTTGGCGGAAAGACTCATCAAAAATGGACCCGGGAAAGACTGGGCCTCCAAGGCGTTCTTCTCCGATAACGGGTCCACTGGGATGGAGGTAGCGTTGAAGATGGCCATCAGGTCGGCGAAGTTGCGATACCTATCCAGCTCTCAAACTTCTGAAAAGAAGGAGCTTGGCGTGCTGGGGTTGAAGGGCAGCTATCACGGCGATACAATCGGTGCAATGGACGCCTGTGAAGGCGGAGTCTACAACGCTGCTGTAGAGTGGCACAAGGGAAGGGGGTACTGGTTTGATGTACCCACTGTTGGATTCAAAGAAGGGAGAGTAGTGGTTTCAGGGGATTGGGAGCTCCCCGGCGCCTCACGGAGCAAGAACGACCATACTGGATGGTCGGAAGAGTTCACCTCTGTCCACGGCGTTTACGACGTGGAGAATCGTCTCCACTCGAAACTCGCAAATCTGTACCGCGCCCGCATCCAAGATACTCTGGAGCGTCTTGTTGACCAAGGACGCCAATTTGGCGCCCTCGTCATTGAACCCCTGATCATGGGTGCAGGAGGCATGCTCTTTGTCGACCCACTATTCCACCGCGTCCTCGTCGACACCGTGCGATCCAACGCTCGTCTCTTCGCCAAGGCTTGGGGCTCATCTTCTCCCCATTCCGAAGACGACTCTTGGAAAGGTCTGCCGGTCATCTACGACGAAGTCTTCACCGGGCTGTATCGTGCCGGTTTCCTTTCGGCCACTTCCGTTCTCAAGACCAACCCAGATATTTCCGTCTTGGCAAAGATCCTGACTGGTGGTCTCCTACCTCTGTCAGTGACCCTTGCATCCCAGTCCATCTATGATTCCTTCCTGTCTCCAAACAAAGTAGATGCACTTCTACACGGGCATAGCTACACTGCGAACCCCATAGGATGCGCCGTAGCCAATGAGTCGTTAAATACGCTGGAAACGATGGACCAAACCGGAACATGGCAAAAAAGCAAAGACCTTTGGAAAGAGGGGTCGCTTGAGGGGGTTTCGCCTATTTGGAGTGTCTGGAGCTCGGACTTTGTGAAAGAAATATCACGCCTTGGTCAAGTGGAGGAGTCGATGGCTCTAGGAACGGTGTTGGCGATTCGCCTAAGGGATCCATCAGGAGGTAAGCGCCTTTTATTCCAGAGACACGATTGATATTGACTTTCCTGAAGGCTATAGCTCCAACCTGGCCCAAAGGACTCTTTCACAGCTGACGAACGCCCATAGCAGCCAATCCGCATTCGGGATTCATTTTCGGGCGCTCGGCAATGTTGCGTATTTCATAACTAGTCTCAACTCGTCGCGGGAGACCATATCAACGGTCCAGTCGCGCATTCTCGACGCTCTTCACTCGCCTCAAAGCTAGAGACGGACTGGGCTCCATGATGCGAGTCTTTGTTAATGTTGTTTAGATCCCTGGATCGGATAGCTAGGTATAGAATGAACGAATGTACCTGTCGGTAAGTGAGAGCCGGATCTAGACAGTTCGTGTTAGTCGCAAAGAAACAATGAATATCAAAAGTAGTTCAACAAGATTTGATGGTAAAAGACGTCCTTCGCACCTTATGAGACTCGCTTACAAGGTGCATACCTTTTGTGCCTGCAGGAACCGTTTCCGTCCTTGCCGTAGCCTCTCCTAGCTAACCCCCTTTCCCGTCTGTTCCGCGACTCACCCACTTATCTGTTTGTCTTGCTATACCTGTTTTTTTTTTCCAATTTTTGCATGCGCTTAAATCGTTTCTTTGTTCCGGATCCGCTCCCTGTGTGAATAGAACCGAATATCTCGTATTCACCTCATGACGCGTGGGCCAAGGCACTCCTTCATTCCTTCACCTATCTATGCTTCACCTGTCTATGTCATCACCCTCCCGCCCCTCGCTCCCCGCCCAAACATTGGAGAGGGCAACTCCCGCCGGTGATCCTTGAACTTGGCACGTGCGGGCATTCAAAAACAGCCACTCTCTGCTGCTACCGTCGCAAATCTCCATCGAGTGGGAACCGTTGTTATCTTATCAAGGGGAGATCACACATGGTCAAAGGCTCAGTTTAGTTTCAAAGTGATGCTCGTTCAAGGCCCTGATCAATCCAGGCCCGTCATTCATCATTTGCTCCCGATAACTCTTCGCCTCCTCCAGCGTCATGGAGTTGCCGAGAATGGCTTCGCCTTCACCCCGTGGCCAATGCGCTTGCTGCGGAGGTATATCCGTTGTCGACGGGACGCGATTCTCCGGGTCGACGAGGAGGAAGGCAATCAACTTGCGGTATCCCGGCTTTGTCGGATCGATCAGCTTGAACGAGGAATTTTTGTATTGGTATGCGTTTGGGAAGGCCGTGCTTCGGCCCGTAGGAGTCCTTATGGCTCCGAGGACTTGATTACTGCCTTCCCCTCTGTGTCATTTGGTCCACAGCGTGAGCATATGAGCGACGGGCGAGACCCTCTAATCTACTTACTCTTCCAAACCCCATGTCTGCTTGATACTCTGAGCATCATTTTGCTCGCGTACAGACGCTCCCAAGCTCACGGGCATTCGGAATTCCTGCTCGGGCACGGTGGTGTTATCGGAGTCAAAGTAGTACCCGCCCATCGCCACGATCCTTTCGTTTGCCCTTCTTTGAACATTCCACGAGCCACCAGCGTACTCAGGGTTCTCTGGGGTCTGGGGTCATGTACATGTGAGTCGGAATAGGACCGAGGATCACTAGGAAGGGGACCTATGAGATGAACACCGGACAGCCTAACGAAGATTTGTAGCTTTTTCCCTTGGGTTGAATAGGTGTTATCCCGCTGAGCAAAGGCTTGGCTGGACCGAGGTCAGTTTTCTTCGAGGTCAGCCCTTGGGAGCCAAACGCTCACCTTCGACCTTGAAGTGTCGACCCATTCAGAGGATGGAGGTCCGTCAGCAATCGATCCCAAAGGAGGGAGAACCTCCCAACAAGTGCTTCTATAACGGTGACAAGATCTCTGCCATGTTCCGGATGGACGTTGTTGATGTACCCAGAGCTTTCGCCGGCTCCCCGTTGCTCCCAATCTGGAACTCAGTCGGAATCCAGGAGAATTTGGTGGAGTACGACCACTTCCCTAAATTCCTATCTAGAGACAGACCGCTGAATGGTTCGAGAGCCCATTTTCCGTCGGGGCCGGTAACCCAGCGGAGGGTCCGACCGTTCACGGCGCAGAATAGAGCGGGATCAATAAGGTCAAGGACGCCACCATCGCCGGCGCGCCAGTCCTTTCCAACATCCGGGGCGTTCTCGAGAGCATTTACCGCTTTGAGCAGCTTCGTACGCAGTTCTTCGGATACAAGTTTGTCGGACTCGTAAAGTCTAGCGCCGCACGAGGGCTGAACGGGAGAATTTTGAGTACTAAACAAGGGTGTATGACACCGACTTACTAAGATTCCGGTAGGATCCGCCCTCATTTTAGCGTAGTCTTCCAACTCATCCAGAACCGCTTCCACTTCCTTTTCCGAGAGCTTGCCCCCGCGAATAGTTTGTTGAAGTGCCTCCTCGGCCCACTGAGCTCGAATGGCCGGATCCTTAAACTCCATCCACCAGGAGGGCTTGTTTCGCAGAGTGTAAGAAAGATCGTTCATTCTAAGGTCGGTAAGCTAAAGGTGCAAGCGTTTGTTGGAGAAAATTAGTGGCGATTGTTCATTCTCAGAGGGTGCGGCTTACGGTAAGAGGTTGATCCCCGTCACTGGTGCCATTGTCAAATGGAGTGAAAGGGGAGGGAAATCGGACGTTCGAAATCAAGTTGATAGACATTTGTGGCTATAGAGTAGAGAGGCACGTCTGTCGTTCCCTGCGAAGAGGGAACGAAAGAGAAACCAAGGGTATATATACGACAGATCTAGATGAGCGCATGGATGAGCGCCTGGCGACGAGGCATTTCGGCCCGGGTTATCAAACCGCACCTTTCGCCGAAGATACTATACCACATGCGGATGCGCCCGCAAGGCTTACTGTCTTCGAAGAGAGCGATACACTACCATTGAGTCGGTTAATCGATATAGATCATTCGTTTTAGAAGCGACTGTTCCGTAGGCATCGCAACTGCCTGTGCAGTGCATTTGAGCAACCGCGATGCTCGCAGAAACTTTTCTCTACCGTCGAATACCCTAACCCACTATTCCAGAAGCGCCATCCGCTCAGCCATTAACTGTCTATGAGTCTAGTCATTGACCTCGGATGAGCCGTGATCGGCTTCATCTATGATGGCTTTGGTGTTCTTGTTATCGGTCAATCGACAGTGATAAACTGCTCGAACCTGACTGCACCGACACAATGGAGCTTGTGCCGCGGGATCTCTGTCGCCGACATAATAGAATTCCTTAGTTTTCTCGACCTTACCAAATCGAGACACCTTAGGATTGTCCTATACTGAATTCTGACGTTGGAAATTGATGCGATGTGCGATGTGTCATCCTGCCGCCGTCTTGGCAGCTCCTATCCCTTGGTCGCTGTCCTTATGCCTTACCTTAATAGAAATGGTAAAGGAGGTTTAACGGAAAGGCGAAGCATACCCACCGGTTCTTGCATTCATTTCATGCCCCTTCAGTCGAGGGTGACATGTTAGGCATCATTGGAACGTGCCGAAAAAGGAAAAGAATTGCGAGATAACATATAACCCCTCCAAAGGAGAAAAATCTCCGTTGTTCATGCCCTTCACTTGTCATACTCCATAGATATGAGGTTTTTGGCGTGTCCTAGGTATTAGGCACCGGTGTATTAGGTAGCGGTGAAGCGACTTGAAGCGCGATCATGTCACTCACGAGATGAACGATACCCTGTTGAACGATTGCTTTCGTCTTCTTCCCTTAGACCGAATCAGATAGCATCATGATCGGAAGTGCCCGAGAGGCTGCGTACGAGAGCTGCCAGATCTGTTTGCGCGCGGTACCTGACCCGGACCCCAAACACCTGGATACCGAGAACCTTTCTTGGCGTGCTATCCATTCGCCACGCCTTCCCACCTTGGAGATGTTGACTATTGTCTAGGGGTGTTAGAGGAACGAGGGCGCTGCCTTCACTTCGCTGCCATCCAAAGGGCGTCTGCAAACACCGTCGGGGAGATATTTTTGTTATGTTCGAAATGCCAGCGAAAGAGATCCAGAAGAGGCAATCAGAGCCGTTTGGTTACAGTTTCGGACTATGTTGGTGAGCAATCGGAAGCGTCGTATAAGCGGCCGCAGCGAACTCGGGGATTTGTTGAGGCCGTCCTTCGTTCTGGCAAGCGAGAAATCGGCTTAGAATGGGGGATCAAGTTCAACCGAACGACCAATCCCTCAAGGCGCCGAGGCACGTCAGAAAACAATGGGCCAAAAGCACGGAATCAATCATGATCTAATCCGGAGCAAATCCGTTTGAGAACAAAAGGAGTGGGTGCGCGGCCGCCAAGCCACTGGGCTCAGAGTCCCGAAGCTCGTGATGCCCGCCTCGGTGCCAACCGTTAAGCAGTTACCGCAGGATCGATTCAAGCTAACCTCAAAAGGTGGGGATGATAATGAGGCTTCAAATCGGCGACTTACCACGTATCTCCGTCTCTCGTGGAAGAAGCCAGCCACATGCCACTGGATGCCCGCCCGACTCTGGCATCTTGGCCAGACACTTCGAGATGGCTGTATCAGTCGCACCATCAGGCTTCTAAATACAAAGTCACCCCTATCGAAGTCACAACATCAAATTATTAACCAATCAGCCGCACAGAATGGTTTTTAGGTTTCAGGCGCGGCTGGCTTCCCTCCTAATTTGCGCCCAGCGCTTTTCTCACCGACTCATTCAGGGTATTTATTATTTTCTGTTCTGTTGATTTTTCCCTAAATCGGCCATCGAAAGGGGGAGCGATAGCAACGCGCACTGGACCTCAACTATCGCCATGTCCCAACCCAAATAAGTAATGGAAGCCCCCGCTAGAGTAGCAGTTGTCTCCGCCTTTCCCATGACCAGGGGCTACTGGATCCACTTCCACAACACCGTCGAAGTGAAAGCCGGATAACAAGACATCGCTATACTCTCTCTGACGGATTGGGTGTGATAGGACATGTGCCTTGTTAATGTCATTTAGCTCCCTGAATTCGATAGATGAATGTAGCTGTCGATAAGCGAGATCTAGCCGAAAGTTCCAGCCCTGTGGTAGTCGCAAAGCGTTCCAATATCAAAGTAGTTCAACTAGAAGCTTCATTACCAAAGGAATGTAGGCTAGCTCTGTACTGCTGGTATACGTATGATCTCGTTTCCTAAATGATCCCAAAATGCACCCACGACATTCCAAAGGACCAAAAGAAATCAGATGTCAAATGAGGGTTAGGTTGGAAAAAAAAAAACTGCTAATGATAGGCCTCTCTCGATAAACGTCCCAACGACCAAAAACAGAGATTAACAAAAATTGAGAAAACTTGATGGAAAAAGGGGGGGAAAAGGTGAATCAAGAATAGTGAATCGATACGTGCAAAACAGTGATAGAAAAAAAAGATCCAGAGGGTGTTATGTTGAAGGAACAGCGCTCCTCAGCCGAGCTGCTTTCTTCGCCTCTTTCTCCAACTCTTTCTTCCTCTCTGCGGCTGCATCGTAGGCGTACTCGACGTGCGGCTTGTGATGATGAGTGTTGGTACCGTCGTCCAGTGAGTCAGAGTCGGAGTTAAGATGTGCGTCGTCTCCTGCGGGATAGACAGCCATGGGAGTCGCAGTTCGCTCTTTGAAGATATCGTCGGGGTCGAAAGCTAGAAGCAGAAGTGGAAAAATTGGGCCGATTAGCCACCTCGTCATTAAAGAAATAAAGAGGTACGCACCATCTTCCGGAGCAGGATCTGCTCTCCGCTTACCCAACGCCTTGGCGCTAGGTTGAATCGGGGTCTTGATCTCGTCGTCATCGTTATGCGATTGACTGACAACGCCATTAGCGATCTCGGCACTCGTCCTTCCTTGTCTGCTGGTCGAACTCCCACTCCTCGTCCTCTTGACATCCAAACCCAACTTGCTCATTCCTCTCCTGAGGGTATCCAACCTTCCACCAGCCACCGGCGTACCATTTGGCGTCGCCGCACCAGAGATGCCAGGCGTAGCAGCAGTCGACCTGGGGATATCGACGCTCCTTCGGCTCTGGCCATCCGGACTTGGACTTCTCGAGCGAGGGTGACGAGGTCCGTGAGGCGCGTGTGGTGGTGGGGCTAAAGTATGACTGGAGCCGTTCGGGTGGTGGGAGTCGTAGGCATTTGGTACTCCCAAAACCGCACCGCCGGGTGGAGTGGGCAAGGGATGGCCTGCCCTAGGACCAGGCGAAGATCGAGTCTGAGCGAGATCGCCCTGTATCACGGGCGGTGCAGGTGACGGAGACCGTGAACCGCTGCCACCCGCTCCTCCAGCTGGCTGAGTCATAAAACTTCCATCTTCTGCGTAGTATTGGATTTGCTATTGTTAAAGTTCCCAACGCAAGGATATTCAATTAGTACGGCCACATCAAGGAAAAAACCGGAGACGTACCGTTCGATCCAATCGTGTCTCGACTTTGCTCCTCTCTTGGACTTCCCGTATCTCCCTCTCTTGAATAGCCAGCTTCTCATTCTCTTCATACACCCTAAATACTTCCAACAGCTCCTGATGAGCCAGAAGAATTTCCGAAAGCAGCTCTTCCTCCACAGTATGAGCTTCGGGATTGTTAGCCAATTCCGGGTGTTCTTGAAGGAATGCCTCTCGAGCACGCTCGGATTGAGCAGTAGCCCAAGGGATTTGAGCAGTGATGATCTCTTGGGAATGCATGCACTTGAGGTAGAATTCCTGTTAATTTGAGAGTCGTTGATTAGCGGGGTCAAAACGTTCCTCAGACACACAACGAAACCCACCCGAATCAACCCGTCCGCCCCACCAGCAACAACTTCCTCCGGCTTTGCATACGTCATGGCATTCGTCAAAAGACTGGCATTGCTCTTCGCGATCTCACACTCTTGGAAGAGCCGCCGAATATCTTCTTCGGGAGAGATGATCATCTTTGAAAGTCGGTTCCGGCTCTTGGGCTTCTTCTCGCGTTGTGTGGTGACTTGCGGCGAGTCCAAAGCCACAACCGCACCATTGCTGAACTCTCTGTCCCGACGTTGTTGTGGTTCCTCGGGATATAAATGGACGTCCACGCCTTGAAGGACAACGGGGTGCTGAGCATTCGGGACTTGAGGTAACGGGTGGTTCATGGATGATTGTAACGACACTCGCGATTGACTGTTTGGTGCCGCAGGGAGAATCTCAATTGCCGATATCGGCCGCTGTTGCTGCTGTTGATTTGGATCAGCAACGAATCCAGGTTTCGGTAGCCGTCTTGATGGAGGTTGGAACATTGGGTCTTTGGGGTCGAATGGAATGCCCTATGGGTTGACGAATTAGGATGACAGCGGCAGCGCGAGCGGACGGTAACGGGATCCCTACCTCGACAGGCGCTTCCCTAGGTTTGACCTTCTTCCATGAGCTCCGGAAGTTCGGGTACTTGTTTCCGAATTGAGCTGAAGCTCCGGCAAGAACGAACATGAGCCTATCGCGAACGACGGGTGATGTATCGGGGTTGTTTAAAGCATCTTCGACGATGTCGAGGAACTTCTTTGTTGAAGTGGCTTGAACGAACGGTGGTTGAGTATTTCGCAGCATGATTGCCCACAGTCTTGCAGCGGATAGCATTGCTGGCGCCTCGGCGTATCTGGGAAACAAGGAACGTCAAGGTCAGCCTCCGGTTGCGAAGAGCCAGGGTCCGGTCGCCTTACTTGATTTCGTATCTGAGAGCTTTGGCTGCCTCTTTTGCACCATTCTCGGTAGAGGCTTGTTCGCAGACTTCCATCAACAGTGTCCAGTCTTCAGAAGCGGTAGCAGTCATAAAGCCTAGTCAAAAGCGAGGGAAGGCGGTCAGCCCACACTGATACACACCCGTAACCACAGCGCCAACAACCTACCCATGAGCTTGGTTAGCCCCCAATTCTGACCAGAGGGGTCCGGACTGAGCGACCTGTCGGCAGCATGCTGGGCGCGGGCAATCTTTTCCTTGTCACCTGCTAGCCAATCTAAAAAGCCGCGTTTGGGCTTGTCCCGGTGTCCCTCTTGAGACGGTGTTTGCGACATCATGCTGAGTTCTTCAGTCGAGGATGAAATATTCCGGAGAGGATTGACTGGTTGCCTAGTAGTCCGCGGAGTATGCGCGTCGGCACTAAGCTTCCTTAGCGGGATGAGACGTTTTGTGGTGGTGTTCTGTCTTCCGAGCGGTGAGGTGACCTGTGCTGGAGGGGGAGCTGGGGTTACGACGCCGAAAGGGGAGATGGGAGACTGTTGAGGATTAGGCGATGGATATTGGATAGGAGGAGAGGCGCCCGCGGGTAAAGAAGCGATGGAGGAGGATCGTGATTCGAATGAAGGCTGAGCCCGGATGAAAGGACCACCACCGTCAATACCTCCACCACCAAGGTTGAGTTGCTGCTGGTCTACGACAACCCAGTTCTGCTCTCCCCCGAGGGAAGATGGGTCTTCTTGACTGCTCTGACGCGACGAGGTGATAAAGTGCTGCTGCTGCTGCTGCTGTTGCTGCTGTGACTGGACTTGAAAAGACGAGCGGGGAGGGGCTGTGGAGGGAGTCGCGGGCTGAGAAAGTGGCTGCTGAGAGCTCTGGTACGAGGAAGCAAAAGAATCAGATCGGTCTGGGATTGGGTTCCAGTGATCAGCCTGGGAGCGAGGCTGTGTAGCAGGATAAGGATACTGCTGGGCTGGGGATGGAGGACCGTCGATGGGCTGCTTTGTGTGCTGCTGAGGCTGGACTTGTACAGGCTGTTGAGCTTTTCTGCCAAACAGCTTCCTCATGGCCTGCGAAGATGAGATGAGTGTCGTGTGGCGAGGTGAAAGGGAAAAAGTAAACACAGCAAAAATGAAACCAACGGCCTTGAATTATACTCACTCAAGAGTTTCTCAGCACCGCCTTTGGAGCGAAACAGTCCAGATGCGAATTTCAGTCCACTTCTTGATCTGACCCTCTTTTACGCAGCTGTTTCTATAAGCGCTGCTATCCAAGGTTGGGTAAATGAGTGGAAGGGGGAAGGGAAACTTGAAGATGATGAACGGAACTAGCAGGTTAACGACCACGAACGACCAAAGTCTCCGCACCGCGGGAGCATCGCCACCACCGGCATAAAGGACACGGTTCGAAGACCACCACTCAAACGACTGCGCATCGGCAGGCAAACTTCGGCGGCCGAGGCCAAGTAGCAAAAAATCTAATTAATGTCTGCTCTCCAGGTTATAACATAGCCGGAGCTTATATGACCACCCGCGGACTTTGACCAATGTGGCCTACAAGGCTTAAGATATATCCTGGCGATGGCTCTCCTCCCCAAGTGACGGCATAGCCATCATACGCTCCAGGCTTAACGGACCTCCTCTTTTACGCAGTAATTGCGTCTCGAACCAGGTCTAAAACTCACTTCTTAGCGCCGGCCATATTGGCCTTTCGACCACGTTGCCGGCTGAGGGCGGCTACTCTCCGCGGGCGCTTGTGTGGATTGCTGTGGTCGGTAGGTCCTGTATTCGTGACCATCAAGCGAGGGAGGACCATACCGCGTGCTTGTATGACCATGATACGAGGCAGCCGTCGGCGAAGGAGGTGGTTGGTGACCCGAAGGAGAGTGGTGTCGGTACGGTCGGAGGTCGTGTCCGTCCAGCGATGCCGGCCCCGTCCTCTGGCTGGAGCCTAGTCCGGGTCGGTGCTCCGTGATGACATGCAACTGCTGGTGTGCTGTAGGCTGCTGAAGATGATGACTAGGTGAAGGACGGGCGTTGGTTGACGAGCTCGGCGCAGTCGCTGTCCTCTGGTGCTATTAATAAAATATAAGAGTCACAATCGAGAGCAGAGTTGATGACCGAGGCATACCCGCTCGTGGCTCGAAGCGCCGGGTGAAGCGCCTCCCCCCAAACGCGCGTAATAATTCAAAGCGTCATCCAAGGCCTTCATAGCTTCGTTGACCTCCCTACTTTGAGTGATCCCTGGATTAGAAGGAGATGCCGGTTCCGACAAGTAACGTTGATGCTGAGGGCTAACCCCTCCGCCTCCACGAGAATCGGAGAGCTGTTGCTTCCAACTCTCACATTGATGGACTAAATCCTGAAAAGTAGTAAATCAAGTTTCATAAGCGCTATGAAGATTAGAAATCTTGTGGTGGGAGTACATACTGTGACGAAATTAAATGGAAGCCGGCCGTGTCGCAGGTCTTGAGTCTGACTCAATGTTCGCAGTGTGTGTAGTACCAATTCTCCCGTCTCTCGTGCCATCTTGAGCTCAATGTTCCACGCCGGATCTAAACCCTCGGGCTCCGGTGTTCGGCGCTCCTGTGACACGGGTCGCGGGCGCTCTTGTGACACGGGCCGTCGGCGTTCTTGTGACACGGGTCGACGTCCGGCCATTTGATCCCGATCCACCACCACATAGTCTCCCGCTACGCTGCTCCCAGTATTGTGCACCATTAAAGTAGGATGGCCAATGGAAGAATCGTCATCTGTCGGTTCCCTACCCTCATCTCTTCCTCTTCTACGCTTGTCGGCCCACCCTGTAGTAGGGTAGAATATCTCGTCCGAAGGTTGGAATAGGAGGATCTGCAACGACGATGCCGTGTCATTACAATCCCTTCCGGAAAGACAATGTCGCTTACCACTCTTTCAGGAGACTTGGCCTCGATAACTGGCCTCATCTTGTCAAACTCCCCGCCAAACTGACTCGCAGCCGTAGCCACGATTCGGACGAACAACCGGATCACGTTTGGCGACTTTTTCATGTTCTTATCGCTCACGAGCTTTTGGATGGTACTGAGAAAGTCCTTGTCGTTGCATTCATTCACAAAGGGGGTCGAGGTTGACCGGGCTCCGCTTTGGACTGGTGCGTGGGGTGGTTGGTAGCACAGCAAGATCAACCAGAGCCGTGCTGCGTGCATGAGGACATGTTCGTCTCGAGTGCTACATCCAATAGAATTGTTAACAGCTGGCTTTGGCGAGCCGACACCAAGCAAATCGCCCACCTAAAGCACTTTTTAAACCTCTGTGCGGCGTCCTTTGCTTGCGCCGCGGATGTACCGCATTGACGCTGGAGGTCCAAGACGATAGACCAATTGCGTAAGCCGGTCTCCACGAGATGCTCTAACAAGATAGATAAATCACTTCGGTAAGCCAAACCCGAGAGTTCAGGCCTTGGAATGGCTGATGTAATATAAAAAAGGGGGTCTTACGAATAGCAGTCGATGCCGTGTGGTTTGGTGGTAAAGGAGAGGTTCCCGGTGGAAGTCCTTGGCGAGTTTGAGCGCAATCGTCATGTCCACCCCATTCTATGCCGGACATTACAGCCAATGATGTATAGCTTCAGTAATTGTATGAGTAGGGTGTTGGACTGGAAGCTGGTCGGATAACCTTCGGGGAGGGTAAGAAGGCCGAGTTTAGTTCATATACTTTCACCAAGCCACTTGCACGCCTACCCGCACTTGTAGCTCCCTTTTAAGTAGCTAGTCGCTTCCGAATACCCTGGAGGGAGCGGTCTCTCCAAGATTGCGGCGACTTGGTGGATCAACGGAAACCGCGTGGTCGGTGATATCGATGGATACGCGTCGCGTTCGAGAAAAGGGGAGGAACAAAATGCCTCGCACCCCGGAAAAAAAGGCCTCAGTACGAGGACGTCATAATGTGTACGCTTTCGGGTTCTGTGGGACCAATCTTCGCTTTTTTTGGTTGTTGGTCAGAGTCAAAAGGAAGAGGGGGATCATCTGGGACCATTGGTTGTTGGGTTATCCGTATGGTACCCACGAAGGACCCTGTCCGCTCACCGCGGCTATCACTGGACAACACTCGGACATTTTTATACTAGAAGTAAACTTATACACCAAGTCCTTATAAAACTCGAGAAGAAGGTTGGTCCAAGCGATCAGGGGTAATGCAGGGATCGGCCGATGCCCGCTCGTCGATTGTACCAAATCCATCATGCTTCGTTCACATCGCCTTCATCCGACTCGAGATCATAGTTATCGACCTCTTCGACATCAACGAAAGACATGTTCTTCCGTGCTGTATCGGGAGCTGATTCCGGGGTTTGTGTCCGGGGCGCAACTGTCTGGAAGAAGCGTTCCAGTTGCGCTTCCAGGCGGTCAAGAATCAGCCTTTGGGTATTTTCGGGAAGACCGGGTGGACAGGCCCATGCGTATATTTTCCCGTGTGTATTAGTACTAAGGCCATAGCTTGAGAGGAGTGCCTCGCAGCAGAAGCAGCACCGTTTCGAAATACCAATTGTTCTGAACGGAAGCTAGGAACACGTAAGACAGGAAGGAGAGTTCTGCAGGATATGAAAGGCGTACGTTGCTTCCGTAATCTTGGATCAGTTGAGCTTCGCAGTGAATGCCCCCATCGAAAGCCTCCTGCCATTCCTCGGGGTCGTGGTCTTCCGTCACACCCCGAAGCACGTTGAGGGAGTTTGTCTGAATCGTCTTGTTTGATATCACCCTCTTGATTGCCGCGAGCTTCTCCTCCAATGGGAGCTTTGGTAGGACGTTCCCAATGGTGTTGAATAGGGACTCCTGGTGGCGTGGCTGCACCGCTTGAGCAGTGTACCCTGCTCGAATACGTAGCGGTCTTTCTGGATCGCGACAAACACGTGGTAGGAACGTTTGTAGTTCGCTTACAAGTTGGGTCCATTGAGTGAGGAGAATGAACCACTGCCGAATTTTGCGCATCGGGGACGTCGCGTCCTCGAACGCATAATCATCTCCGGGTTCCTCGGCATCCTTGCCCTCAATGCAACCGCCGTCGTTCGGTCCATTAGATTGATACTGCTGCGCTGGAGTGATGGCTTTTGGAGACGACTCGGTATGACGGCCCGTCCAGGTGGGTTTGGGCGGTTGGCTAGGGCTGGAACCCGACACAGACTGTTTCGCACGCGAATCCTGCTCAATGGTCTATGGCGAGTGTTAGTTTCTATGCATCAAGAATTTGTAGAAACTATTTACCCTAAGTTTTTCAAAAGTCGGGAGCATCGTGTACATAGCCCGCCAGAAGCTTCGACTACTCGATACCAGGCGGTTAAGAAGAGCCAAAGATCTCGTCATGGACACGAATGATGCTGTGATCTTGTTGATTACCTGCTGGCGCGTGTTACGAGACCCATCGGTGGCCGGGAGGAGAGCCGCAATCTCGGCGAGAACTGAATAGATATTTTTGAGATTAAATGCGACGACCTTATAGACTTCGTATACAACTCTGCTCGTCAGCACGAGTTAGGGGCTGTCGTCCGAATCCAATTCCGCCATGCAGCCAATCTTCTCCAGAATCCGCTGTAGCCAGTCCTCCTTCTTCCATTCCAGCCTGAGGTCCGAAAACTCTTCGGACGGCTCCCGAAGATCGAGTTCTTGAGCCACTTTCCATGGAATAGCATTTGTGGTGCGTTGGGACTTGAGGAAGAGATCCAAGAATTTGAGGCGGCTCCCTGGCCAATAGGTGAACAAGCGACTACGAAGTTTTGGAGCACAGTAGATGTACATGTATCTTTGCAGCCGAATGAGGTTTTCCGTGGATGGCTGCGGGGTACCTACAAATGTTTGGTTGACGAGGAACTCGAGATGTTGCACATGAAGGTCAAGAGATATAAGATCATGCCCGCTTGATGCCCCAATTCCGGTGTTGGAAGTGAGATTGAGCCATCACAAATCACGAGAAGACCCTGCTCACCGCTCGACTAGAAAGGCTACTTCGTCTGCCTGGAGCGCTCTCAGTGTGTCATCCGATCCGGAAGCTCGCCCCTCCCTAAAAACATGCAGGTTTCACTCTACACACCAGTTCAGTGGAATACGTCTACATACGCTGTGTTAGCCTTCCTCGTGAGGGTTTTCACTCCATCAAAGTCGTAGTCAGGGACAGTTACGACGGCAAGGCCAAAGCCAGCATCACGATCGAAGGTGGGCACGACGGCTGCCACATCGGAATGGTGCCGCCCAGACTAGGGCTCCTAGCGGATCGGATGATCCGCAGAATCCGTCGGATTTCGGATTCGGATTTCGGATGCGGTTCCAGGTATGGTGAGGTCTTAATCCAATGGTCGGAATCATATCCGAGCCTCGGATCCGGATCGCCCCTCACAAAGTCACTAAACCGGCGGATTTCCATCCGATCCGGTCCGAACCGATCCGCTAGGAGCTCTAGCCCAGACACAAATATGAGAGCCACCCTATCAAGAAAGTGTGCCAAGTCCTCGTTGGGTTTGCGCGAAACACCTGGGCTCCCTTGTTGGTGGACCCATCGGAGAAGGGTTGACAGAGATCGTATTCTCAATTCTGTCTGACTTGGGTTACCTGTAAGCGGGCTGCTCGCAGGGGCTTTGTCCATAGGGTGTGTGCGGCGAATGGCTGGCAATGAACGGTTGGGCTCGGAACGCTCGGAAAACCTGGTGCGATAGGAGCCTTTTAGGCTTTCCAACACATCCCACGGTTGGTGCAGTAGAGAGTCCGTTTCTGCGCGGCTTCCTTCAATACATCACCTGAGAAGGGATTCGATAGGATCAGAGCCGCGTACGCGCCAGTCCCCGACTGAAGGAAAAACTATGAGAGTGCAGCGTGAGAGGGGGAGTGTGGCTGCAGTCGGCCAATGGCCCATACGCGTCCGCCCATTTCCTCTTTCAGCTTTGTCTCCTCCTCTTTTCCTCTTTCTTTTCCCTTTCTCTTTCTCTTTCTCATTCCATGATCTCTTTCACTTCAGTCCATCTGTTTCATGACTTTGTCTCTTAGATGTCCTTCCCGTCTGTATCTCTTTGACACCCGTCCGCTTATATACCCGCTTCCGTGTACCTCAGATATCCCTCATCTCCTCTCACTCTCGCCTGAAGGTTCCGACCTTCCGTTCTTCTTTTTCTCCCCTCCCTCCGTCCCTCTCCACCTAGATACTTTTCATTTCTTTTTTTTTTTCCCTTTTTCTCTCAGTTCACGTGTATTCTCCGTTCACTTGTTCTAGTAGATGGCTTGAGCTGGTCCCTTCGGGGATCGGCAAGAGATCTCTGGAATTTGATCTTTGCCAGACCCCAAACCCCTCGTGCTCAGATTCACCCGTGCGACTCGCGACTAAGCCATTGGACACTACATCACCTGAAATAAAACAAGGACAAAGGTAACGACTGGGGTTTCGTGGGAACTGTGGATTATAATTCTAAACTTCCACCAACACCGAACACTGTGTCTAGAGCCACTAGCTCCTACAGAGGCAGGAAAGCATCTCGAAGCGGTTCCACGGAACAGCAGCAGCAAAGGAGGGCCCGCCACCAGCCAGAGGACATCCTCCCGGGAGTGAAGGACCTCAACGGTGCTTTCAGGAGATACAGAAAGGGACGCAAACTTCGATGTCGGCGGTCTTTGGATTGGCGTCAATCGGTGTCGCAACCGATGGCTCGACCCGGAGGTGGGGCTCAAGATCCTCAGGAAGCCCATAAAGGAGCCATGGGAGTCGCCAAGTGAAAGTGATGTCCTCACTGAGTTTTAGACGTTTCTGGCCATATGAGAGAAAGCCTCCAGACAGTTTCAATCTCATAGCACCCTCAACTGGACACTATGTCTACGGCTTCTATCCCTTCCGCCTCTCGACGCAGGAAAGCATCTCAAGACGGCTCCACTGAACAGCTGCAGCGAAAGAGGGCCCGCCACCAGCTGGAGGACTTGTTCAGGACAGCGAATGGCCTCGAGTTGTGCTTGCAAGCGCTACAGGAGGTGGACGCGAACTTCGATGGCGACGGTCTTGAGATCATCGTCAAACGCATTCGCGACCGACAGCCCTACTCGGAGGCAGAGCTCGATATCCTCGGGATGCCCATAAAGGAGCCATCGGAATCCCCAAGCGAAGGTAACATCCTCACGCAGCCGTAAAAGAGTTCTGGTCATACTGAGAGAAAGCCTCCAGGCATTCTCAGTATCATAGCAATCACAAATGAGTTACGCTCGAACCTTGCCAAACTTTACTGCTCTGCACTCGAAGCGTCTACCGTTCAAAGCGACCATGAAGAGAGTGACGGGCTAATCAAGGGTACGATCTCCGTTTAGCCGGAAGTACCAGCTTGACTTATTAAGCGATTCCGGACCAGCGCGCCAAAAAGCTATCCAGGACGGCATCGAAGCCCTCGACCCTTCTGACGCTGCCAAGCCTTCGAATCTCTTAATTGAGCAAGCAGACCATCCAATGCAGATTGGCCGTCCGTTCGAAACAACCGGGCCCCCTGTCTCTATCTATCACCCCATATTCTCGAGATTCCAAACCCTCATCCAGGATCAAGGGTTCGAACCTTTACCCGAGGATGTAGTCGCTGCCTTTGATTTGATCCAAATAGCTGCCAAAGTCCCTCGAGCCGGGGAAGGGCGAATGACCCAGGTGAAGCACCCTATCGGCATGCTCCTGAGACCCCCGATAGTCGGGCTTCTGTGGGCGAGAAACTTTAGACCCGATGGCGTCTTGCATCACGTAAAAAATTTCGGAGTCGTCCCACTTCTGGTCATGAAGGTGGAGGATGAAATCGGCGGCACAGGCGGATGTGATCCTGATACTGAAGGCTCATTTTCGTTTCGCAAGCTTTGGACTGACAAATCAGTGCGTTCTCTTTTCCTTCTTGGAAACCTTGTAATTGAACGTCGTTGTGCGGGCACAGTTAACCAGAATCCAGAACGTTTGCTGTTGCCCTTCCTTCATACTTTCGGTGGCCGGCCCCAATATTACGATCCACGGCGGAGTTCTTGGGACAGAGTTTATCGTCCAGCCTCTCACCGAGATGCTTAAACTCGCCAACTTTCCTGATCCTTATGGACGTGCCGAATACATTGCAAAAATCATGGCGGCGTTGAGAACTTGTCTCGACGGGTTGGGAGGTTTCTACAACGGTCTCACCCCTGCAGATGAAGAAAAGCCCGCCCGTTTTTCGCCGTTCTTCCAGGAGTACGACGGATTCACTCTCAGGTACACCAGTCCCAACCTGCTGTCCGACCGCGTCGGACGGGCAATGTTCAACGCAACGGTTAAGCGGTCCGCCGATGAAGAGGACTCGGAGGGGAAGCCCGTCAAAGTCAAATTCACCCCGCGGTACTGCAGGGAAGCCCACACTTTGTTGGCGGAGAAGAATTTAGCTCCCCAAATCCGACACTTTAAAGAGTTGGAGAATGGTTAGAAAGTGGTGGTCATGGATTCCGTTGCTGGGCCAGACCTACACTCCGCCAAGCTAGCCACCATTCCACCGCGAGCTCTCAAGGACGTCAAAGAAGCGGTCAGCATGTTACACAAAGATGACTGGGTTTTTGGAGATCTTCGAAGGCCAAACATGCTGTGCGAGCGCGATGCACCTGGTGGTGGAACCGAGCAAGGTGCGATGCTCGTCGACTTTGATTAGGTCGGGAAAGATGGTAAACACCGGTATCCTCCGGGATTGAACACTCAGGATATCAAGTGGCCTAAGGGTGTTAAGAAAGGCGGAATCATGAAAAAGGGAACACGATGTTGCGATGCTCGAGTTATTATAATTTATAATTACCTATCCTCAAGTTCCCCCATGTTTCCGACTGAAGCGTAGAAGAGGGGGTGAGATGAAGGTGGTTGGCGTATACCTATGCTCATCCCATTTGGCTTGCGGTGGCGGAAACAAAGCCCTTGTTTTGTATCACTGAACGAATGCCGGAATGTCGAGGGCCTAGTCGCCGAAGTGACGAGAGGGAGAAAACCCAAGAGGACGACCAACGACGTCGCAATAATTGTTGAATGGCATGCAAGCTGAATAGTTGCAGACGCGACCTGAATCTCAATAATCCGAGGCTGGCGGCCGTAACGATTGACAGCGAAGGTAAAGCCCCAGTATGCGCGGAGCCTGCTTGTCGAGATTGCAGTTTCCTGTCTTTGTCGATAGGTAGCGTGGAAGTGTCCAAGGAGCCAGCAAGCGGCCGTCATGTAAGGCCGCGAAAGTGGAATCAAATCCATTTTTTGAATAACGTAAAACATGGCATCTAGAAATGGACGTGGTTCCCGGGGGTGGAGTACTACAAGCACGGGAAGGTTGTTCACTTGAGTTTGGCGAAGATTTTTGGTGCGACGCATGCCTGGTAAAGGAACCGAAACGGTCAGCGTCAACGCACTCAGTCGAAGCGGGTTGGGATGACCATACATCAACGCAGTGCATCATGCTATAGGGATAGGGAATGTTTAGATGCAGCTTTGGTTGAGACGTGTAGAGGTAAAGAAGACTTACTGGACTGTTAAGGCATTCACGTTGGAGGGAGAGCAGACATGGTCAGTATCGGGTTTCAGCAAGACACCATAGCGCAGGGGTCACGTACATCTAACATAACAAAGAGATCATGTTAGCGAAACGAATATACGCTAAAAAAGAGACGGAGAGACACGTACAATTCCTCAACGCAATCCTCTCCCTTGAATCCCTTGCCTTCGTTCACCTTTTCCTCGCAATGCTCGAAATGCTTGGTGAATTGCACGCAGTTCTTGCTTGCCTTGCACTCTTCACGAATAGCAGGTAGGGACTATCGTTATCGAAAGATATGTGTGTAGGTTAGTTTTCTCATTCGTGTCGAACTTTGGGGGGAGGGATGCGATGGGTGTGTGTTGCGTCGGTTCGGGTCGAAACGGAGAGCTCGACCAATGAGCGCGAGCCCATTCCACATTTTCACAAACGCCCAAACGCCAACGGGTAGAAAGAGTAGACAGTCGAAATACGTACGTCCTCTGGCTCCTCTTCCTCCTCCTCTGCCGGTGCCTCTTCCTCTTCCTCCTTCTCTTCCTTCTCTTCAGTCTTGGGAGTCTGTTCTTCCTCTTCGTGCTTTTGCGCTACTTGTTGATCATGAGCAGGCTGAGCGTCGTGAGCCTCTTCGCATTGAACGGGGTTGAAGAATGATGAGTACCAGGCCATCTTAGAGTTTTTTGAGAGGTAATGAGACTTGAAAGGTTTCGAAAAGAGCCAAGTAATGAGCGATGGGAGCGTAACGAGAAATGGAATATTCAAAGCTCTCACGTCGACTGGGTGGTGTTCGGTTTCAACTTGACCTCCGAGCGCGAGCCGGGTCTGCCCGCCCCCTGCTTTTTGCCTCTGTAAGCTCGACACCTTCGGGAGCGCCCAATCGAAGCGGATGGCCAGCAAGGCGAGCTTCGCATACGCTCTTCGAGAGTGCATTAGGCATCCCCGAGATGATGACGTTTGTTGCTGATGGGGTCGGCTTCCTGCGAGCCATTCGTTCTGCCAGCTGACCTGGACAGTGTGATGCTAAATTCTATATGAGGTCCCCTTCTTAGACTAGTACATTTCAAGTACACCATGCCCGGTCTGGAGAGGTCGTGTGCCTTCTGGTGGTGGACTTAGTCCCTTTGCCGAGCGTTCGGAGTTGCCTTCGCTGGGGTCCTAGAGTTGCACCGCGATAGTGTCAGGGGTCCAGCTTGCTGCCCACGCTGCGCCTCACCCCTCCCCCGTATGGATGAACCTTCCGTTCTTCCTTCATTATTCGGATCGTTCCAAGTTCTCCCTATCAGCCAGCCGTTAACCTGCCAACTGGGGCTTAGATAGCTTTAATGATATTAAACCATGACGACACCGTACGAGAGGAAGAAGGAGATGGCCGCAAGGGGCGCGTTGAAGGGTCGACGCACGAACGAAAAAGCTTAGTCTGTATGTAAACAAAGGTAATGTCTGCAGGATTGCATTGCGACGTTTTGACTTGATCTTGCTTCAGCTGCACGAATCAAGGTTTTATTTTGCGCGATCAAAGAACAGCTTCGCGACCCCGTCAAAGATTCACGCGACAAGTGCAATTGATTGCACTGTGGCTTGCTCCCGGCCTGGGGCCGGTGGTCCGGCTCGAAGGGTGATCGGACGCTCATTCGGTCTGTCCCTTTTCACTCTCATTGCGGGGACCACCAATTGGAAAACGCTACACTTGTACACTTCGACGGGGAATCGCATTCGGGTGAGCTTCTCGAGTCCACTTTGGCAATGTATTCAGGGCTGAATTGTCCCAACTTTTCGCTGTCAACTTTCTCGAATTCATCGTTCGAAGTGACTTTGGGAACAACCGCCGACGATCAAGCGTTCGAGACGTCCGAACCGCCCGGGACGTCTTCATCCAGAAATGGTTACTGCAAGCTCCCTGACGATTTACTGAGCACATGGAGGAAAGCAGATGGGGATTGGAGTAATTAGGCTGTGATTGGGTGAGCGGCTGAGAAGTTTACGCAAGGAGGGAGTGACAGGCAAATCCCACTCCCTCGGTTGAGCCGAAATCAAGCTGGATGCCACGCGGCGTTCCTGAAAACCCAGACTCCCCTCCCCTCCTTCCCATCCAGGCGATAAGACACAGAGAACCACATCGCAAACCCTCCTTGCATTCATCGTCTTTGCTCTTAAAGTACATATACTCAATACTTCCCTTGTCCACTCCTCCCTCCTTTTCCTCCACCTCTCCTCCACCCAGCCAAGCCCCTCCCTTGTTCCCAGCAAAATGTCAGCGGCGTATTCCACGCGCCATCCCCAGTCATACCAAAGCACCTCTTCGTCTTCGAGGTATGGAGGATCACCGACAATTACTGCAGCTCCCTTTAGATACCAACCCCCAGGGCCAGGTAAGTTCGCGGTCTCCTACCACCACCACCCCCGCTCCGCAGCTACTCACACAAATGACTTACTACTAGCCGACCCCCTGGACGCCTTTTCAAAACCACCTTACGCACCTCGACTCGACCTCCCACCAACTGGCTCTCCATTCAACCCTCGACTCGCACCACCATCACCCCGCTCGGCATCCCCACAATCAACGTCCAGCCCCTTATCGCCAATAAGCCAACCAGATCTCAGTCCGCCTGGTATCTATCGGTGAGTTACGGAAACACCACGAAATAAATAAATAAAATAAAACAAAATAAAAACTGACCTGCCATTTCCCCCTTTATCCTTCTGGTAATCGGATATCTCCGAAAATAGACGTCCCAGCATGCCGCTCGGTCCCGATCCTTCCCTGCCCAACACTCAATACTACCCCTCATCACGAGGACTAACATCCAGCAACGACTACGATCCTTACGACCCGAGCCGAATGTCTTCTGCTTCCCTGCATACAATTGAGATCGACTGGTCACAAGCGTACCGACCGACGTAAGTCAAACTTCGATCGGCCGACCTCGCTCCAAACGCTCGGGTTTAACTTCGCCGTGTTTATATTGCAGGACTGTCGTGGAGGACATCCCTTCTCGAGACTTCTCAGGCTTGGAGATGCAATGGGCAACGATATTCGACGCTCGGCGGCATCGGAAACCTGCTTTACCCGCATCGTGGTTCGAGGACGACTGGGAAGTAGCCGGCGTTTACCCAAATCACGTGCTTTTCGTGCACAAAGCGGAAAAGAAGAGAGCGGTGATGGTGTACAATATCTCGGAGACCAAGATTTCGCTCCTCGAAGTCAAGTACGAGAGCGCCGGGTTGAGTTACGATGGGCGGTTCTTGCTCGTTACGAGGGGTGCGTTTTCAATGTCGCACATCATCGACGTTCTTGGTGCACCTGCTAAGACGAAATTTCTTCCTCCTTTCGTTTTTTAAAGAAAAGTTCTTATACGTCCATTCAGTCGAAACTTCCAAAGTGATCAAAAAATTCAAAGCTAAGAACATTCAAATCCGCAAATGGACGTCCAACAACCGCGGTTTTTGCTGGGTCGACAGCGACGGAAGGTTCTGGCAATGGTCATACGGGCCCTCGGAGGAGCCCGAGCAAGTGTTCACGCTCCACGCAAGAGCGCCGAGGTATTGGTTGACCCCGATAACGACGCCGGATGGAGAGTGGTACGCCATTTGCGCGACGGAGAAGGATAGGAGGAGAGGTGTGGTCCATTGTTTCCCTTCGGACCATGGAGAGGCTAGGATTTTCGACGGACCTGCTGCGGCTACGTTTGGGTTTGTGGGGAATTCGGAGAGACGTGGTGGGAGAGCGAAGGAGCTGGCGGTTTTATTGTTGAGCATGGTGCATGATCGGGATGGGTCTAACGTGAGTGGGCCGCATTCCTTTCGGTCTTAACGCTGCTAGGCAGGAACACCTACTCATCTTTTAACTCTTACTTTCACTGTAGATCGCTCTCGAAATGCGCGGTCTCGATCGCAACTCTCCTCTCCAGCGGTACGGTCGCTCCCCCATCTCCGTTGCACCCTCGATGAAGCTCCTCCCCGAACTCTTCGTCGACCCGCTTTCGGACCTGATCATCGCAGGGGTCAGCACCGCATCAGCCGAAAACTCCCTCACGCTCATCTTCGACCCTCTAACCGGTAAATACGTGGGCAACAAGAAGCTAAACTTGAACGCTGGAGATCGCGTTTATTGCGGTGCTTGTGGACTGCACATGGAGCAGAACGCGAATGTTTTCAGGAGGTTGACGATTCATCCTGAGGGCTTGCCGAGGCCTGATTCCGCTGGGACTGGGGTGAGTTTTTTTTTCCTGTACTCTTTGTTGTCGCTTCATCTCGTTTGCCACTCGGCTGACGTACGCCCCCCGTTCGGTTAGGCTGCGCCAATTGGAAGTCGTCGAAGCTTCGAGAGCTGGAACTCCGGAGACGCCAGCTCGCGACACAACAGAACCGGGTCCGTGGGCGGTCAAGGCAGCTCAGGCGGCCGGTCCACCGCGCCCCGAGTGGACCGGAACCTGGGCGATTCGATTGGCAGGGCGTTCGCTATGGGTAGCGCGGAGGATGAGAGTTGGATGTATAATAGGTGATGAACGGCAAAAGCTGGAGCTGGAATTTGCCAGGGGGTCGGGGATGTCTGGGATTGATTGTTGGTGATAACGAGGATCCTTGGTTGAGAGGGGATCGCCGCGGTTTGTTGTTCTTGTTGTACTTTACTACATTCGTCTTTTTGGTTGGCTTGCTTGGACTGATAATCCCCCGTTCGTCAATTGTACTATACCTCGTGTACTCCTTTATTTTATTCGAATCTCTTGTTTGGCCGGTACGCTTGTGTGTTCAAAGCAATATAGATTCAGGAGCTTGCGAGCCGAAAAATGGGACTTTGCGAGGGCTGCCGCGCCGTCCAGAGTACTTTTACCGTTAAACCGACTTACATAATAGTGAGTACTATGCACGTTGCCTGGTGTACTGGGCAACGGTTGATTCGTGTCAAGCCAACGCGAATAGGCCGCTTTTGTAGGGGCGAGGTCTGAATTCAGGATCCCTTAGAGCATACGGCTCCTCTCAGTCGTTCGACGACGACGATGATAATCTAAACACGAATGGTCGAGAGTATGAGACGAAGAGCCAGAAATGCGATCAGCAGAAGGTAAATCACAAGGCGTTGTACATCGCATACGTATATACATGAAGTGTGGTGTGGAGTTAATAAAAGGTCTCGTTCTATCTGGAATGTCCCCGCGATGTATCATGTACCCTCTTCTCGATTAGATAATCGACGGACTTCAGCAGCTTGGTTCGAGGCATAAGCCAGCCACTGAGTCTGTCCGATCTCTTCAAAGGCTTCAGCAGCTTCGGTATAAAGACGAATCGCGTCGCTGTGGACCTCCTGATCGCGATGCACGTTAGCAAGGAACGACAAAGCAATAGCTCTCCCGTATCGGTAGCCGATGTCGGTAGAAATTTGCAAGGATTCCGAAAGGAGCGTGATGGCCTGGCTGAACTCATTTCGAAGCCGATGCACCTGACCGAGACCCCGAAGCGTATCGGCTCTCCCTTGTCTGTCGCCGATGTCGGTGCGGATTTGTAGGTCCTCGGAGTAGAACGTAATGGCTTGGCTGTACTCGGCTCGAACCTGATGCACCTCAGCGAGACCGAACAGAGCATCGGCTCTCCCTCGTCTGTCGCCCATGTCGGTGCGGATTTGTAAGGCTTCTGAGTAGAAGGTAATGGCTTGACTATATTCGGCTCGACCCCGACACACCTCAGCGAGACCGAACAGAGCATCGGCTCTTCCTTGTCGGTCGCCGATGTCGGTGCGGATTTGTAGGTCCTCCGAGTAGAATGTGATGGCCTGGCTGTACTCGGCTCGCATCAGATGCACCTCAGCAAGACCGAACAGAGCATTGGCTCTCCCTTGTCTGTCGCCGATGTCGGTTCGGATTCGTAGGTCCTCCGAGTAGAACGTGATGGCCTGGCTGTACTCGGCTCGCATCCGATGCACCTCAGCGAGACCGAACAGAGCAGCGCCTCTCCCTCGTTCGTCGCCGATGTCGGTGAAGATCTCTAGGGCCTCAGAGTAGAATGCAATGGCCTGGCTGTACTCGCCTCGAAGCCGATGCACCTGCCCCAGCTGCACCAGCGCATTGGCCATTCCTTGCCGGTCGCCGGCATCTGTGTAGCCACCCCGAGCTCTGGTATAGCAGTTTAATGCGTTGAGGTAGTCACCCTGCCGCCGGTGCATATCTCCCAGTTGCATAAGAAGGCCGGGGGAGTGACCGCCGGAACCCGCTGTATCCGAGGTCCGAATACGGTTTGGAAGAACCATGGGCTGCATCGAGATCGATCAATCGCCGCAACCGATCCTAATGAGCATGACTCACCATCCAGTTGATTGACTTTCGGCAGTCCTCGGCGGTCGGCCGTTTGCTGGGGTCGATGCTCCAACACAAAAGCATGAGGGAGCAAAGCATCTGGATCAACGACATGCGGGCGTCACCAGTGATGGAGGGGAGATCTCCCTGAACGACGCGCTTGATGACGACCGTGTCCTTGACGTCTTGAAACGGGATGAAGCCGGTCATGACCTACGTTGGAGTTGTTTTGCGCTTCGAATGCGAATAGATACTAGTACGACTCTGACGTTACCTCGTATGCTACCCATCCCAACGCCCAGATGTCGCTGTGGAGTCCAGGCTCCTCGTCGTACAACAGCTCTGGGGCAGCCCAACGCAGAGTGTAATGATCTCCTGTCAGCGTTATGGTATTGGTGGAGGCACAGAACGTTGCTTCCAGCGAAAGCGCCCGCGGGGGCTTGTTTTGAGCTGGCTTCGTCTCCTTGTTGAGATCCTCGGGTTTAAGACGACGGGCTGAT
>WSUB01000068.1:0-202112 GCA_019633425.1 Tulasnella sp. 424 | reverse complement strand
AAGTGGGAAGACTTGGCAAACAACTCAAGTAATTTTCTTAGCTGAGGAAATTGTGAGAAAGGTCCACCACCTCCAAGGATTTTATCACACTAAGTCACATGAGAAAATCATGATTTGCTAGGGGTGTCACCCCTGGACCTTTAATGACAGCTGATTGGAGTAATTTGTTTAGTTTTACTATTAGTACAGCTTCTTGCCTAAACAATACACTTTACAGGAAGAAGTTTCAACCTGAAATGAGTGAGCAAATGGGCTTACAGTAACCAGGGGTGCTCTGTGGCAAATGTTAGTCCTTGCAACAAACAATTCTACGGTGCCCCCTTCCCCTGATTTCTGTCAGCCCACTTCAAAACCTCCACCTCATGCCCCCAACCCCTCATCCTAGACATCTGAATCAAGGCCTTCATCAAGCTCTCCTCTTCGCTGCCTACGATAGCCCCTCTTCTTGTTCTTGAATCGTGGTGGAGTCAGGGCAGGGGGGAAGAGTTTCCATATCTTCGGTTTCTCCAGTCCTGGCAGGCCACGAGCCTCATGCTCCTCAACCTTCTGGCTCCAGTCAGCAAGGCAAGCCTCTTGCTTCGCTTTCCTCTCCGCCCTCTCACACGCTCTCCATTTTGTCTTGGTCTCTTCAGGGTCATCCGGCTCATCATTGAGGCCAAGGTCCTCCACCTCATCTACATCCACAACCGGTTCCACCTCCACTGGTGCTCTCTCCTCTCGAAGTTCATCCATAAATGGCTCACCCAAAAGCCACCGGGCATTCTTTTTCGCCATTCTATTGCGCTTTCGATTTGTCTTTTCTTTCTCCTTCCCCTGCAGCCACTCCTGGAGCTCACCAAGGTTCAAATCCCGTAGCAGAAGCTGTGTATTAGCGGCCTCGTTTATGGACCGCTCCACCTTTGACACATGCAAAGCATTTCGAAGCTCGCGCTGTACTGCGGTAACCCTATCCACCAAGACTGTCCTCAGAGCATTGTCCAGATTGGCCGGTCCAGTATGCAATATGGAGAAGTCCAGGCAGAGCCTGGCTGGGATGCATTGGATAACTGGGGCAGCAAGGCGTGAGGTAGATGTTAAGCGCCGGTTATTTGGTAGTGCGTGCGAGGTGTGGGAACGGGGAATCGCCGCGCGGAATACTAATTAGACAGAGGTAACTAACTATTGAATCCCAACTAATTATTTAATTAGAAGCGAATTTAATTAGCTGGGAATGTACGTAGATAGGGTACGACTAATAGAATGTATTTATTCTATTATTATCTACTGTGGCTGGGCTTCCTACTGCAGTGCAAAGGGAGCGCAGAGGCGTGGGATCCGAGTGTTCGGATTCTACTTTCTCAATTTGGGAAGTCCAAAAGAGTCAATTCCGACTAACTAATGACACCGTTAGATAGAGCTAAATTATAGCTTTCTGTACGTGGTCTTAGTGTAGCGGAATTCCAAGATTTGGGCGAGCTATTAGCAAAATACCATTTTAAGGCTGTACCAGCTGCACCCAGGTTTCAGATTATCCTCCGGAGACGTCCTGGACGTTCTGGAAGAGTTATTCGTACTCGAATATAGTATTTGCGGACGATGGAAGTTGTCCGGAGACGTTCTGAGGCCTACAGCGATAGCTAGTATCGGTGGGCCGGGCTCTCTCTGCCAAATATGGAATAAGTGCCGGTTCGGATTCTTCGGTGACTTTTATCCCGCAAGTCTAACGGTAGATTTCCGAGTATCAGGCTGGAAAGCGGGCTTGAAGCACACAGAGGGCTAAGTTTGGTAATTTCAGGGTAAGATAGGGATGTAGCGATCTCCTATCGCTGCAGCCATATTTATTAGCTATATACAAACGTTCTACATAGTTCTGGGGAGTCGGGGCGGCTCCAGGGGGGTCGGGTAATGGCCAGCGCGCAGTCTGGGCGCTTAATTGCCCAACCGGGTACCAGGCCCGCCCCCGGAAGGTTGCCGCGTGTTCTAACACATCGTTCCTCGGCCAATCGACTTCCTAAGGCTATTCGCCAAAGTGGAAATGCTTTCCACTTTGGCGAATAGTCGGAATTTCGAGATAGTCGATCTGGTTTCCCAAAAATGGCCCAAAAAGGTAATTTCTTTATTTCTTAAGCTATTTACTTCGGAATTTTTGTAGTACTATTCGTAGACACAAAAGAAAAAGAACAAGACATGTATTTCCTGGGAAGACTGAGTGGGGTAGCTAGCTATTGGTACATTAGGTGCTGGGGCATCCACGGAGACATGGATCCCACGGTTCGTAACAGTAGATTTGAGTGGCAAGTCGGTGACCAGGAAGCAAGCAGGTGTTGACTGAAGGATATTGACAAGGTTGACCTCTGCCTCGCCTGTAGCATCTTCATGTCCGTTCTCTAATGGCTCTGAAGGCCTGGATTCAACTGTTGCTTGCTCTGGGAAACTGATCTCCTTGGTTTGTCTTGTTTCAGGCTTGTCTTCTTCTCCTTCAGGCACAATTTCCAAGGTGGTACCCTTATAATACCCCTCGCTCACTGATGGGCATCCACAATAGCACAAACCGGACTTGGTAATGGGGAGAGGGAACCCTCCCTTCACTGATGCCTCTAAGGCAGGTGCCTTAGCATCTGGATGCAAGAAATCGTGGTGGAATGGGATCAATCCCATTGTCCGAAACGCTGATCGGATGGTCTCTTGTGTGAAAGCGCAAGCACGGGCCTGTGAGTAAACACAAAGAAAGGTGTCGTTGTTTACTCTCTTCCCTGTGCTTCTCCAATACCGGTCGCACTCTTGTGTCCAATAGATCTTCAAGGCACCAAAACACGCAACGTCGAGACCCTGGAGCTCGTGCATTGTATGTGGTGGATATGAGATCACAATGATGTTGTGAGCCACCACAAACTCCAGGAACTCGATTGTGCAGTGGGAGTGGTGACCATCCATGAAAAGAAAACGGGCTCCTTGAAGGTGAGCGGTTTGCTCGTGGAAGTCCTTGATGTATTCGAGTCCGATCAGATTTTCCGTATAGCCACGCAATGATACAGTTACACTATAGGGAAGGGAGTTAGAGATCCTTTCTAATTTGGCCAAAATAGTGAGCTCTTACTTTGCTTGATCAGGATTGTCTTCGATCCAACTTGACATACGATATTTGCCTTTGAAGATCACTGTCTGCCGAAGCGTTGTCCCATTTCCTGCTATTGTCTCAATAACCATTGTGATTTTGCATTCTCCATCTTTGTGGAGGTGAATATGACACTGTCCTGCCTTGGCAATCACCAACTGACGGGCGAAGATGCCAGTGTTCATGCCCACTTCATCCATGCCCAGCACATTCTCCTTGGGAGGATTGTGGGTAGTAAAAAGCTCATCCACCATGTTGAGATAGTCCTTTACTGCTGTTGGATTCATTCCAGAGGCGCGATTGCATTCTAGCAGGGTTGAGCGGTAGGTACTGAGGCTGGGGTGTCGGTGCAGGAAGCGGTTGACAAACTGCTGCCCAAGCTCGATGGATGACCTGCATTTTGCTTCCAGGAGGCGGACCAGCTTCTTGTAGATCAAGCGGTGTGTGAGGGGGAAGCCTCGCCTGCCCATTTTGATGAGAAACTTGACAACTGTAAGCTCTTCCACTGGGGTGAAGAGCTGTTTGCCAGCATTGAACTCGCCCATGGTCGGCTGGCCATTCACAAGCCAACTAAGGACTGAGTGGTCAATTTTGTGCTCTCTAGCTATCTGCCAGATACTTTTCCGTTCCTCCACTGGCTTGTCTTGTTGGGAAAACCATGCTGC
The DNA here is from genome assembly GCA_019633425.1 of Tulasnella sp. 424. Classification (NCBI taxonomy): domain Eukaryota; kingdom Fungi; phylum Basidiomycota; class Agaricomycetes; order Cantharellales; family Tulasnellaceae; genus Tulasnella; species Tulasnella sp. 424. The sequence goes on along the minus strand of WSUB01000068.1, from coordinate 198,353 downwards.
TTGTGCCGCAATCTTGGCTGCCTCTTTTTGATCGTTTTCTTTACACTTTTCCTCAGAAATTGTGCGCGCTTTGGGAATTATGAGATAAATAGTTAGTGAGAGGGGGGCGGGGGGGAGATTATTTTGAAAATTGTCTGTTGCAAGCCAGGCAAGGAACCAGTCCAAAGTGGTGCACAGCAAACTCTCTTTGCTTTGATCCACACTGACCAAAGCCCAAGCCCCAAGCAAATTTATGTACGTATTCTTGGTATGTTTGAGTAGCTGTAGAGCACGTATATTAGCCATGTTGCTGGGATATCTGATCCGCTGTTAATGAAGAATCTCAGGCAAGCAAAATGGAAAGAGATCAGCCTTTTTCATGTCCAAGCATGCCCTTCCTTGCCACATACAATACATTAAAATAAAGCCTCATACAGCATCTATCAATTGAATATAAGGGGGATTCCCACTCTATCCTCTGTGAGGAGAAATGAAAGTGTGTTGCAATGAACCACCATGTTGCAAGGTCCCATAAACTCCTGTACTCCTGTTTCCCAACCAAACATGCTCAATTCTCCCCTGTGCAGGGGTCATTGCACATTTTACTTCTGTAGAGTTCGTGTAGCTACGACATGCTACACACATCTACAGGGTCTACATCATGTACCACACTCTAGGGGTACAGCACTGTAGGCCCCAGGTCTGCACTTCTCTCTGTATCGCTACAAACTACACTTTACAGTTACGTATTTTACGGCATGTAGGGCTGTGAAAAACAACCCCATCCGCCTTCCCACAAGACATAAATACTGAAGTTTTGATGCTTGTGCATTTTCTTTTCTCCAAGTCCAACTTGGACCGGCCCCTTTACCCCCCCCTCCTCAGTAGAGGTGGCTCTCCATCACCGTTGCACATCTCAAACCCAAGGTTTGTATATGCTTTCCTTCCACACTCTTTCGATCATCACATGCTCACGAACACCTTGGCAGCCAACCAACTTGCCATTGGACATTGGACATGCCAAGCTCAAAGGTTCGGGGCATTGTGGTGTATTGCAGACAAAAAAAAAATGAACAGAGCCTTATCTAACTCTCTCCAACCCCTGCCGTTCCCCTCTTTCCAGCTGTGGACACCATGTCTCATATAGCGGGTTCCTTGAAACTTATTGTATCACACCATGTACTGTTAGCATTAGCATGTAATACAACGGAATTTTCTAACGAGCTTCAAATTCCATGAAACAAAATAAATAAAATAAGAGAAAGAAAATGACCGGACAACCAAAATAAGGGACGGAAGCACCATGGAGCGTGTACGACTCATGTACAGTGCGTAGAGATGTGTAGACCTCCCGCCTCTACAGGGTCTATGGGCGGCTATCGGTAGACGGACATTCTGGTATGGCCGCCTGTAGACCGATGTAGATTTACGTAGTGTCGCCCCAGTTTTCCTGATGGTTGGGGCACATCCGTCGAACGTCTGGAGTTGAGACGAACCCGTGGGACGCCTCATCTTCACAAGATAGTAGAATCCTGAACAAACTGTTCTTACCACTTATTTGGTCCGAACAGGCTCTCGGTCCTGGAATAACGAGTTCTTTGAATCAAAGATTCAGTATAGCATCTGCCCAGCTGGGTTCAATGCCAATTCCTCCTCCAACTATCAAATAACCGCGCCTTCTCGAGGACAAAAGGCGTTTGTCGAGGTCCGAGTCACGTGGTTGTCTTGTGCCTCTGTTGTTGACGCGACGTTGGGTTTCAATCTCGTCTGAACATTTTGCCCACACGCTCCTCCATACTCATCTATCCCCCTCAACGAATTCCCCTCATGTCTGGTCCTACTAGCACGTCAGGAAGCCTTCAAGTCTTGTCGTCGCTTACCCGTCCAGAACTTCAAAAGCTCTGCAAGGTAGGTTTGAACGTTGGCTTAATTGGGAAACGTGGAGATGAACCTTCGCTTCGATTTCTACTCTAGGACTACAACATCAAAGCCAACCTACGAACTGACCAACTCGTTGAGCTACTAACGAAGCAAATGTCCGCAACGTGAGTTCGTTTTGTCTTTCTCGGCGTCCCATGCAACGGAGCTGAACGAGAACGGACAATCAACGTCCCAGCGACCTCGGTCCAAGACCAACATCAACCGAACCCCGATCCAGAATGCCCATCTCTTCTGCATCACTCAGCAGAGGCACCTCGAAACTACGTCGATCTCTCTCTCACCCTACTCTCGCTGGGTCGACCGAAGTTGGAAGTCACGCTCGAACGACGAGCAAGGAGTCCAACATCGTTAGCAAACCAACCCAACCATCGACAGTGGCAGCACGACGGCCTGTTGCTACCGCATCCACCAGTCACGCGCGGAACCCAAGTACAAAGATGGGGAAGGAGAATGGTGTGATGGCGACGGTGTCTGCTGCAGCCACGCGGGCCACGAAGGCCTCGGCTCCTGCGGCTACGACTGGAGGGGTGTCGAAGGGAATCGCAGGGAGGATAGCGGTGTTTGGGAGAGCCCTAGGAAAGCCTACGACGGAGCCTTTAGCTGCAGGTGCTACGAACGTTAGCCGAGACGCACCAGGTGAGCTCTGCACTAGCATACCTTTGTCGGGCCATCATTGACCGACCTATTGTTCCAGTCACCTTAAGGAAGACTACGACACGGTCCATACCTCAGAGATCGACGACGACTTTCGTCGAACCCGAGCCTCCACGACCACGTTCCATCACCCCAGCTACGGATGTTCAAGCGCAGGTCAACGAAACCGTGCAGACGGATATCGCCGCGCTCCAAAAAGCTTCCGCCGAAAGCGATGCCGCCGTGGAAGCACTTCGCGCCCAGTTCAAGGCGTTCGAAGCTCTCCTTGCTACCAAGGATTCCGAAATCAGACGGTTGCAGGAACAGCTGGACGATTCACGGCAAGCTGTGGAGGGTCATGCGGCGGCTAATGTGGAACTTCAAGGAAAAGTGGACGCCTTGACGGAGCGGTGCGATACTCTCGAAACCAGCATTCAGGAGAGGAAAGAAGAAACGGACGCTGTGGAGGCAAGAGCCAATGAAACTGAAGCCGCTATGAAAGCTCGGTTGGCTGAGCTGGAGGCGACGCTTGCCACTGTGTCGCAGCAGATCGCACGCAGCGCCGAGGGACAGCGTTCAGTTCAACCGTCGCCATCCCCATTTGGTCACCCGGGGTCTTCTGAAGGAAGTCCGTATCTGATGGAATACCCGAGGTACCTCGACTTGCAGTTGACGCCATCGAGTCGTCGTCGAGGGCAGTTTAGGCCAGAGTTGGGCGCTATGATGTTGGGGCAAGATGCACTTTCCCGATATGACGGGTTTGGGAGGAACCTCGTGGAAGACAGTCCTCGGCCCTTCGCATGACGTCGAACGCTGCGGAGGTGTTGACGGCGGCCCGGATGACGCTGTGCCCAAGCTCAGCTGGCATCGAGACGTCACCGCCGAGTTTTTCCACCCTTAGGGGCGCTCACTTAATATGGGATGTATTCGTTTTTACTCTATGTGATTATTTAGCCGGAACTTCTGCCAAGCGCTATGCCTTGTAGTACGTATGCCGTTCTATCGTAATAGGAAACTTTTGCTATCCGCAAGGCTTATGCGTTGTCCGGGGTGTGAAGTGTACGATGACATTTGGGGGCGCAGGGACAAAAGCCGGTCAGGGAAGGGAGAGGCTGCGTTTGATTTTGCGGCAAGTCGAACGTGCTCATGTTCGTGACGGACAAGTCTCGGTTTGAATCGCAATAACCTCCTCTCCTCTCCCACCACCTCTCCCTTCTCCCCCAGACCGACCTCTCCTTTGCTCTCCTCTGCACTCGTTTCCCTCATCATTCTCATCATAGGAACGAGCGATGATGGAGACGATGCAGTACGACAATCGCATGCACAACGGCTCTTCTGAATTCGCACCACGGCGTTCGGGCCAATATGGAGGAGATGCCTCACCTGCTGGAAGAGAGAGTCCTGCCGATGACGATGCGGGATCTCAGAGGAATCGAGCCCTCCAACCCCCCGAGCCAGGCCACTACTACAATAGCGGAGGAGAGGTCGACGACGACGACGATGGTTTTTATGGCCGAGGAGCGAGAAATGATGTTGACACCCCGCCGCCAGCACCGCCGTCGTCCCATCAAACACCGCAGTCTCACTACCAGATTCAGCAGCAACAGCAACAGCAGTACCGCCGCGCGAGTCAGCAGCATCAACAGCAGCAGATGCAGCAACAACAACAGCAGCAACAGCAATACCAGCCAGACAGCCGCCGAGCATCGGGTATCCAAAGCCCCCCTTCACCTCCTCCCTTGTTCGACCACTCTCATTTGCGTCCGGGCAAGTCCGCCCAGCTTCTCTCTGCCGACAAGACCCTAGAAATGTACCGGCAAAACGCCAAGAAATCCAGCGATCCCGAGATCCAATTTCAGTTCGCGGTGCTTATGCTCGATGCCATGCGCACCCCGGCACCCCCACCAAGCCCCAGCGCTAACCAATACGAGATCGAAAAGGCCAACGAACAGCGAGACGCGCAAACCAAGGACGCCATCCGTATGCTTCAAAGGCTTGCCGATAGGGGACACCACGAAGCGCAATACTTCCTCGCGGACTGCTACGCTAACGGCATAGGCACAAATCGGGGACGGCAAGACTTCGACAAGGCTTATCCGCTTTTCGTCCAAGCTGCCAAGCATCGTCATGCGGATGCGGCTTACCGCGCTGGCATCTGCTGCGAAAACGGATGGGGTTGCCGGAGGGATTCGGGCAAGGCCGTTCAATTCTATCGAACCGCCGGATCGTTGCAGCACCCTGGGGCCATGTACCGCCTGGGTATTGCCGACTTGAATGGGGAGTTGGGCTTGCCCAAGAGACCGAAGGAGGGCGTCAAGTGGCTTAAGCGGTCTTCGGAACACGCTACTGCGGAGTTCCCTCATGCTTTGCACGAGCTAGCGCTTCTCCACGAGACCGGAGTGGATAACGTCCTTTTCGTCGACACGGACTACTCGGCCGAGCTCTTGGCACAAGCCGCGGAGTTGGGATATGCCCCAAGTGCGTATCGATTAGGTCAATGCTACGAATATGGACGGATGGGATGCCCGATGGATCCCGCCTTGTCAATACACTACTATGTGGGTGTTCGAGTTTTGATCTTGGTCGAAGCTTACTGACTGAAATTCCGGACATTCAGAATATCGCTGCCCAGCAAGACCATCGCGACGCCTGCTTTGCGTTGACCGCCTGGTATTTGGTCGGCTCACCGGGTGTCTTGCCGCAATCCGATACCGAGGCCTATTTATGGGCCAAGAAGGCGGCCGAGCAAGGATTGGCAAAGGCTATGTATGCCGTGGGTTACTTCACCGAGGTACGTCAACATTTCCCTGTGGAAGCTATTTTAAAAATCGCGTTATTCATGGAGGGCTATAATTAGGTCGGTATCGGTTCGGTCCAAGACCCCGCTGAGGCTCAGAGCTGGTATAAGAAGGCTGGAGATGCTGGCGACAAGAGGGCTCAGCAGCGACTCAAGTCGAGCCAGACGACGGCTCCCCACCCGGGATCTCCGCTCATCGAACTCGAACGTGGTGACCTTGTGAGCGCAGCTGGTCAGGCCGGTGGAAATCACGGACTTTCGAGGAAGGACAAGGACAAGGATTGCATTATAATGTGATCTGAACGATCAGAAGCTAAATTGGTGAGCAACTTTGAGGGCCGTCCCATCCGACGGGGAAGGCTGACTGGTATGCATCCTGCCCTCAGATATCCCATACCACCGTGTACATAACAACGGACAATTTCTTTTCTCTCTTTTGTTCCCGACTTTTCATCATCTACCCTCTTTTTTTCGTAAATACCGACCGCTTTCTGTATAATGGCCTTTTTGTCCCTATTTTTCCCCCCCACCGCTTCTGATCTCGCGTGTATCTCCCTCTCCCTCTGTCCGGTCATTCATTGCCCCCCTTTCTCAAGCCAAGCTTTTTACCCGTAGACCTCTCCCATCGCATTTCGATACTTTACTTCCCATTCAGAGCAATGCAGACCAATGATCAGACGCATCGCATAGAACAAAATGTTATATATGGATTGGATTTTTGAACGGCCGACTGCGCGTACGAGGTGACAGGGCCAGCCTTTTTGGATTTCTCCGGTCTGCTCTTCAAGACGCGTATCCCGCTCCCATTGTGTGCTGTAGGGCTATTGACGTGTTCCTTGATCACTGACTGCGGCGGTGCTCTGTTGCTACCCACCTTGCAACCTTGGCAGGATCCAACTGGACAATACATGCGGGATTTTCATCGCTTTCCCTAGAACCGCCACTCTTCCGCGCTTGCACCTTTATAGTCTCAGTCGCCAACGCGACGGGAAAGTCATCACCTCCCTTTCAAAATGATTTTACAACAACTCAGAGCCCTTTCTTGGAGATCAATAACCAATCGAGAAACAGACATCCAGAGTACGTGTTCCACCCGCTCGCGCTAAAACCCGAAGAAATTTCTGACAGAAAACGGTACGGCGAATCTTCAGAGCCCAAACCATGCTATATTCTTAACCTACCCCCAGACGTTTTGGAAGAAATCATTCGAACGCGCCTTGCGCTCACTCCCGGGAATCATTATCTAAACGTCATTAAAACACTATCCCTCGTCCATCGTTCATGGCTGCCCACTACGCGCTATCTTGCATACGTCAAGGTTGCTTTTATACCCAAAAGCGTCGAACACGCGACCCGGATGTTGAAGCATTTGAAGACCCACCTTCCGCCTCCACCTGCCGCGCACACGGACGAATTCGTTCCGACAGAGCAAAGTCAATACGCATCTTGCCGTACCTTGTTCATCGGAATTAGAGAGTTGGAAGTTGCTAATGACCGCATGGTTGGGCCTGAGCTCTTCCAGCTCGTAGGCCATTCTCTCCGAACGCTGGAGTTACGGGGCCTGTTTGGGTCGTTTTGGGATCCTGCAGAATCTCTCACCGCAGCAGCCGTAAACCACACCAAGTTCCTCCCCTGCCTCCGGCAGCTAAAGGTGCTGGACGTAGGGATATGGACACTTCTGGGCTACCTATGCGCAATTTGGAAAGGCGATGGCAAGCGGGGGCCCAGCGGTTTGATCGTCCACCACGACTTCGAGCTTTCGAGAGAAAGAGATGTTCTCCTGGTTCCTGTGGACATCCTTGAAAAGGAATCTAGATTCATCAGGTATCAGGGTTTCAATGCTGGAAAACAAGCGTGGGCGACCGACGAATCCCTGGGCATAGCCGATGCCTCCTCGACTTCGGACCGAATCCCACCTCTCGAGGAGGAGGACAATCGACGACCCCCTCTGGAGCTCTACATCAGCCGAAGGAGTCATGTTGGACAATTCATTGGGACACTCCCAGAAGCCAAGCTTTTTGTGAATGTGCTGAAACGGTCCGTGAAAACGGTCGACTTCTGGCTAAAGGATGGGGACGAGGTTGGGGAAGAGCTTGCATCTGTTATTCAGTGCCGAGGATGGGAGCATTTCATCGAGCGGGATGTTGCGGATGGAGAGACCACCCATTCTCTTTTGCATGAATTTTAGTTTGATGTACTCAGACAAACGAATGTACCTTGCGGAGGACGCATGGATGTATTGTAGGGCTATTTGACGTGTTCCTTGAATAGTGACTGCGGCGGTGCTCTGTGTTGCGACCCGCCCTTGGTCTCAGGAACCGGACAACGCGTGCGGGGTTTTCACTGGCATCGCTTTCCCTAGAACCGCCACCCTTCGGTTCTTGCACCTTTATAGTCTCAGCAGCAGTCAATGCTACGGTAAAGCTATCACCTCCCTTTCAAAATGATTTTACAACAACTCAGAGCCCTTTCATGGAGATCAACTCGGAACAATCGAGAAACAGACACTCAGAGTACGTGTTCTACTCTCTCGCATCAAAACCCGAAAAGATTTCTGACAATAACGGGACGCCGCATCTTCAGAGCCCAAAGCATGCTATATTCTTAACCTGCCTCCAGACGTTTTGGAAGAAATCATTCGAACACACCTTGCGCTCACCCCCGGGAATCATTATCTAAACGCCATTCAGACGTTATCCCTTGTCCACCGTTCATTGCTGTCCACTACGCGATATCTTGCATACGTCAAGATTGCTTTTATACCCAAAAGCGTCGAACACGCGACCCGAATATTGAAGCATTTGAAGACGCACCTCCCGCCGGCACCTGCCGCGCAAACAGACGAGTTCGTTCCGACAGAGCAAAGTCAACACGCATCTTGCCGTACCCTGTTCATCGGAATTATCAAGTCCGAAGTTGCTAGTGACCGCACGGTTGGGCTTGAGCTCTTCCAGCTTGTAGGCCATAACCTCCGAACGCTGGAGCTGAGGGGACTGGCTGGATCGTTTTGGGACCCGGCAGAAGCTCTCACAGCAACCGTAAACCACACGAAGTTCCTCCCCTGCCTCCGGCAGCTGAAGGTGTTGGATGTAGGGACGTGGACGCTTATGGGTTACCTATGCGCAATTTGGAAGGGCGATGGCAGGAGGGGCCCCAGCGGTTTGATTGTCCACCACGACTTCGAGCTTTCGAGAGAAAGAGATGTACTCTCGGTTCCTGTGGACATCCTTGAAAAGGAATCTAGACCCCTCAACAGGCATTTTTATCAATGGAGTCTCAATATTGGAGAACGAGCGTGGGCGACCCATGAATCCCTGGGCATTGCCGATGCCTCCTCGACTTCGGACCAAATCCCACCTCACGAGGAGGACAATCGACGGCCTCCTTTGGAGCTCTACATCAGCCGAAGGAGTCATGTTTCACAATTCATCCTGACACTCCGAAAAGCCAAGCCTTTAGTGGATGTGTTGAAACACTCAGTGAAAACAGTGGACGTCTGGCTAAAAGATAGAGAAGCGATTGGGACAGAGCTAGCGTGCGTTATTGAGAGCTGGGAATGGGAGCATTTCATCGACCGGGATGTTGCGGATGGAGAGACCACCCATTCTCTTTTACATGAATTTTAGTTACGTACAAATGTACCTTGCGCGCGGGACATATGGATGCATTATAGGGCTGTTGACGTGTTGATTAAACAGTGACTGTGGCGGTGCTCTGTGTTACGACTCTCAGGAACCGGACAATAATGCGCGGAATTTTCACTGGCATCGCTTTACCTAGAACCGCCACCCTTCGGCTCTTGCACCTTTATAGTCTCAGCAGTCAACGCTACAGGAAAGCTATCACCTCCTTTGAAGATGTTCTTACAACAACTCAGAGCCCTGTCTTGGAGATCAACGACTTGGAACAATCGAGAAACAGAAACTCAGAGTACGTGTTCCACCCGCTCGCACTAAAACCCGAAAAGCTTTCTAACAATAACGGTACCCCGAATCTTCAGAGCCCAAAGCATGCCATATCCTTAACCTACCTCATGACATTTTGGAAGAAATCATTCGAACACACCTTGCGCTCACCTCTGGAAATCATTATCTGAACGCCATTCAGATATTATCCCTCGTCCACCGTTCATGGCTGCCCACTACGCGATATCTTGCATACGTCAAGCTTGCTTTTATACCCAGAAACGTCGGACACGCGACCCGGATGCTGAAGCATTTGAAGACGTACCTTCCGCCTGCACCTGCGGCGCACTCAGACGACTTCATTCCAACAGAGCAAATCCAGCGCGCATCTTGCCGTACCCTGTTCATCGGAATAACCCCGGAGGAAACTGTTGAGGGACGCACGGTTGTGTTTGAGCTCTTCCAACTGGTGGGTCATTCCCTCCGGACGCTGGAGCTACGGGGCCGGTCTGGGTCGTTCTGGAAGCCTACAGAAGCTCTTAGAGCAACCTTAACACACATAACGTTCCTCCCCTGCCTCCGGCAAATGAAGGTGTTGGACGTAGGGCCATGGACGCTCATAGGGTACCTATGCGCGATTTGGAAAGGCGATGGGAAGCGAGGGCCTGGCGGTCTAATCGTCCACCACGACTTTGAACTTTCAAGAGAAAGAGACTTGCTCTCGGTTCCTGTGGACATCCTTGAAAAGGATGCTAAACCTCTATCCACGGATCACGATCTATGGCCTTTCGATCCAGAACGAGCGTGGGTGACCCACGAACTCCCGCCCATAGCCAGTGCCTTCCCAACTTCCGAGGAATACGTCCCACCTCTCGAGGAGGACAACCAACGGCCTCCTCTGGAGCTTTACATCAGCCGAAGGAGTCACGTCGGAGAGTTTATCCTGACACTTCCACAAGCCAAGTTTTTAGTAAACGTGCTGAAGCGGTCAGTGAAAACGGTCGACGTCTGGCTAAAGGATAGGCAAGAGGTTGGGACAGAGCTAGCATCCGCTATTGAGAGCAAGGGATGGGAGCGTTTCATCGACCGGGATATTGCGGATGGAGAGACCACCCATTCTCTTTTACATGAATTTTAGCTCTATGGAATGAGACAAACTAATGTTAAGGGTCCGGGAGGTGTCCTTTGAGGGAGCTAGGAGAACGGTGCATATATGTGTCGACTGAGATAGCAACTCCGTTAGGAGGCCGGAGCCACTTGTTTTGAAAAAGAGTCTATATCGGATCGCCATTGCTGAGATTTTTGCTTGGCAAGCGCGAGGCTGGACTCGTAACCCCTCTCTTAACCATATCTCGCTCTTGGCGATGGTCATGTTTGTTTTTGAGCTCTTCCCCTCTCCCCTCACTTACCCTCTTCCTACTTCCAATCGTCCCTTTTTTACGATCGCAATCTCTGTCCCTTTCCACTCAATGATGCTTTATGTTTTATTTTACTCATGCTTCATTTGTGTTTTGCGCGCCTCCCCTGTTCCCTTGCTTTGTCCGCCTATTCCACGCTTTGGCCCTCGTGACCCTGTCTTTCCCATTATAGCCCCGACTCTCGCTGCCGTAGCGAAGCGAGGCATATCTTGTTTGAACTAAAACGCGACGCACTCCGTACGGTACCGTTATTCCCACATTCTACAAGCTGTTCCGTTTCATCAGCTCCCTGCACGGACCACACCTAGTCCAAACGGGATCATACAGCCGGAATGTTAAGGTTTACTCTTGGCACGCTTCTCCTCCCGACAAATGTTGTACAACATGTCAGACCGGGGAAGCAATCGGGGGTACCGAGGAAGAGCTTGTAGAGTCATTCCGAAGTCAACCTAAGTAGTAGCCCCGATGGACGTTCGACTTGCACCTCAGCTGCCTCCCACCAACGACTAGGTAGTCGCACCGCCCATCTTGAAATCATGTTCAGCTCTCAATACAGCGCGTTACCCCAAGGATACGCATCCAGGACCACGGCAGCCTTCGAACCCTTCGTGGTTGGCGGTATGTTCGTAGACAGGGAGTACACCGTCCCCATACGAGTGCGCCTTCAAGTTGAATCCATGAGCTCGCTGTTCAAAGTTCTCTGATGGCATCCGAGCAACTTTTAGTTTAGAGATGCTGTCATCTCGGTTGACGCTGAAGGTCTGCCCCGCACATCCAAACCATTCCTCCAACCCGTGTCAGATGGGATCACCAACATCAATTTAGCCAAAGAGTCACCCTTTCAGTCCGCCCTCGACTCCCTCAAGGTTTTGTTTTCAGCGACGCCGTTTAATCACTACACTGCAAGAACGCTTATACAGAACTGCGCCCGAGCTATGCGCTCTGCCCTTCTGCGGTTCGAGGGAGGGCATTTGTCATCAGAGGAGGCAACGACCGCAGGTTTAGTACTCCAACGGTGTGTCAGAACTTGCTTTTTATTTGTGATGAAGACTAAGGGAGGTGTCGATTATCAAGCGCATTCGAAACGACAGCCCAAGCAATGGCCGAAATCCAGAAAGACGCACCGGCTGAGCCCATCCCACCATCGTTTGTTACAGTGACCGAGGAGTTACGGAGCGCAGTCGAGATAAGCAGCGTATGTACATGCTGCAAGTGCCTCTTTGACTATTTCAACTGACCAATCCTTCTCAAGCTCCCTCGTCATGTGAAGGCGACTTTTGAGAATGGCGTGGTGCTTCCGTATCCCCTCGTGATACACCCTTCCCTCGACCTTGCTGCCGAAACACTGCAACGCTCACTTCAAGCGATATATGAGTCCCAATGGAATTTGAACTCGTTAGAAGCAACATTCACTGAATCCGTAAGGGCGTTCGATGTGATCAACACGTCCCTTTTTCTCGACCCTCGCGATACAATTAAAAAAAGCGCCGGATTTATCCAGTTTGTACGCGTCCCTGTCTCGGCTACACTGCCTAACTATTCTTACCACTCTAGGAACATCGCAGAATTCCGCCGCCTGTACTTGCGACATTCGGCTCTAATCCATGCATGCCAATGGATTGCTATAACGCTGATAGGGCCGCATTGGCTCGCTGGTTTCAAAGAAGTCTGCCGCTATTTAGCACAGACAGTCGAGCGTATTGTACGTTGCCCGGGGACTCCAGCACGCTATCTGAACTCGATCCGTTAATTATCCCTATTCTGTCCAACCAGACAGGAGAAAACTCAAACTTGGACTTCGCAAGAGTCGAGAACGCAATCGCTCAGGACTTCAGAATCATCGCTGACTGCTGGAGAGGCAACATCGGTCTAGCAAACCAAGAAAGATGTCGCAATCCTCGGACCTGCGAGGCGCTCGTCGATGTCAGTCAATGGGCTTCTCTTGAGATACATACATTTGGGGACAGAGAAGGCGGCACATTCGCAGCAAGGGAAGCCTGGAGGGTACGTCTGTATCCATTCGCCCATCTGAGACCCTGCTTATGTGCGATCCAGCTTGCCAGGATGGCTATTCCAGGATCATACGAGTATCGAGCTCTCATGCATACCATGTACGAGCTTCGCAGGTGTATGTACCGGTCTTTGGAGGAGTGGGAGTTTGTCTCTTCCGAGGTTACGATGGGCGACGTCCTAGGGGAGGGAGGTTTCGCAACGGTCAAGTCGTGCGAGTGGTTCGGGGGAGCAGCAGCAGTGAAGACATTCCGTCAGGAACATTCCTCCTCCAAACGAGGCGCAACCACACTCACTAAGGAGGTATGTCAGACATGGGTAATATTAGAGATACGAATGGCCCCTAACCTGCCCCAGAATATGAGCACCTATCTCCATCGTCGCGAGCTGGAGGTTTGGTATCGTTTGGGGCACCCCAATGTGCTTCCGTTCTTAGGCGCTTGTCTTGCTGGCTCAACGCCCATGATCCTCACGCCACTGTCCGAAAACGGTAATGCCAGATCATACCGATCCACACACCCAGATGCAAATTGGTTGAAGATCGTGGGTCCTTCATTTCTGAGGCATGCTTGTTCCCCAGTTGACCAAGGCCTTAGCTGCTGGAGGTAACCTCTGGCGTGAACTTCCTTCACACGGAAGCCAAGATTGTTCATGGAGATCTGAAGGGAGCCAATATTTTGATCAGCTCACAAGTGTCCCCGCAAATCGCCGACTTCGGGCTTGCAAAAATGACCGAGAACATATACGGCCACCGAGAGTTGGTCGGTGGCACAGCTCAATGGATGGCACCAGAATTACTGGATATGAGTGGTTATTTGACCTACGCATCGTAAGCCTTCTGGCCATTGCATCAGTTATTGACTTCGAATCTGAGCTTGCGTATCCTCAGCGACGTGTATGCCTTAGGAATGACGCTCTACGAGCTGTGGTATAACAAGAACCCGTTTGAGCTACTCGAACCGGACCTTGTGCAAGAAATAGTTCTAGAAGAAGGGTTGCGGCCGGAAAGGGAGACTTTTCCAGCTCTACCCGATGGACTTTGGCTGACGATCGAGGGCTGTTGGGTCACCGACTCTGAGGCTCGGTTGCCTTCTTCCGCTGTGATGGATCGTCTTAATGATTTAACCGGTGCGTGAATCTCGCTCCCAAGATCTTGGTTTGGTTATTTTCCCCTGATCTCGTCCTCGTCATTCTCTTCGCGCAGACAATGATACAGAGGTGCTATCGGAGGCGGTTTTTAACACCGAGACTCGACTCGCACGGATCCCGAGCATTGACAACGATACCGCCAATCAAGAGCCTCAATCTATTGAAAATCTGTCTTGTACTCATCTGCATGAATCAGGCAAGTGCGGAATTTTTCCTCTCTCAGTGCATGGTGTCGTGACCCCGCCGCCACTCATCTAGCCGTGTTCCCCGAGAGAGACCCGTTCCCATTCATCTCATCTCGACATCTTGTATCCTTTGCGGTCGAGACTCAGAAGACTTTCTACACCTACGTGACGCCGATGGGACACCTGCACTGCGAAACAGGTCAAGGCGCTATACCAAAGCACAGCACCAACCTTCATCCAGTCGAACGTTTGATATTCCGTATCCGGACCGATACCCATGGTCATAGTATAAGTTTCGGGAAGAAGTTTGATTTTCCTGGACCCAGTCGCTTCGAGGCTGTGCTTCTCAGGCGCAGTGAGGATGACGAGGCAGGCTGGATCGAATTGTCTCAGGGCCGGACGATGGTCCTGGATGGCGATGCACGATGCAATGCCACTGTAGCTCACCAAGTGGAGTTGGACGGTACTAGTCCCGTTGTACGGAACGCGCTCGCAGGTGATAAGATTGGACTCAAGGCAATGGTGGATACCGGCTATCGATGTAGGGTTGACTATGCCGAAATCGAAATGCACGTCCGGATGGATGGGGAAGGAGCGGTGGACAGAATAGTTCGATAGTGAAGTTCTGGGATTCGAGATATGGAGAGTCGTTACGTGCTACCAATGAAGGCCAGCACGTCCCTAATAGGCCGTGAGGTTTAGCTGGTGGAGTTTCCGAAGCAGTGGAAAACAGACGCACAAAATAGAGTTGAATTTAGGTCTTGCTGCTCTATCATAGACGAGTGTGTTTTCCACCATCTTTCGCAGCCCTGGGGTAAACTCTCCAGCCGTACCCGACCCGTTCATGAATGGTAGATGAGTTGTGACAGGAACTGTCTTTGACCCGAGGACGTGCTTTCGTATGGTTTGGGGGTCTAGCCCATCAAATGGAGGTCCTCCAGAAAATATCTGTTTTCCAGGCTCAGTCGCGATCCATAAGGAAGGCCATGATCGGAGGCTTACCTCATAAATGGTCATTCCAAATGCCCAAACGTCCGTAGGCTTAGTGAGCTTGCCCAAAAAGCGTTCTGGAGCCATCCAAGGGCGTAAGGCTTCCGAGTTCCGTTTCTTAAACGCTTCGTCTGAGGAAGCACTCAGTTCGTCATGCTTGATCTTCGCCATACCAAAACCGCTTAAGCAGGCCGTAAGTGACGAGGTGACAAGAACGTTGCCCTGATATTCAGCTGGTCAGAGCCAAGAAACAGGTTTATACCGAAACTGCAGCGAACCCCTTGTAGGTTACCATGGACGAAGTTCCTCGAATGGAGGTAATGCATACCAGCAGCAATATTGTGGACCTAATTTCAACACGAGTGAGACAATCTAAGATGCGCCTTGTGGCCCAGAACCCTTACGAAGCTGGTACGCGGAGCCTCTGGATGTTTTCTGATGTACTCCATCACGCTGCCATTTGACATAAAGGGCGAAACCAGAAACGGAACTTCGCTCGATGACGATACTGCAAAGAACTGCTCATGAAGCAGAGTCTCAGACTCACTGCAGGTAGCAACAAACGCTTCCGGCAGGACTTGCCTGAAGGATATTTGCATGTCGAAGACCGGACCAAACTCCAACCTGCCTCTCTAGGTCCTATAGGTCAACAATTCCTCTGAGTCAAAAGTTTCTCTAGACTTGAAGGCAAACGTGGACGAACCTGTCTTGTGACTTCTGCAGTTATGGGCACTTCTTTGATAGCTACAACGCAGTTCTGCCAGCGTCCTCGCCACACCGTGGACCATGTTCCGGGGTAGATTTTTTCCTCCTTTGCAATTTCGTAGCCAGTGGTTACATATGGAGGAAGGTCAGACTCGGCACTTGTGCCAAGCATCTCCCGGAGGACGGGAAGTATAGGAGATTTGGCCGAGTTCGGATCGTCGTCAGAGTGTTCAACTAAGAGCTGTTACGTTTTGGTATGAGTTACGCTTAAGCTTGAGACGATGTGAATGCATATACCCGACGAAGTGCGCCTCTTAGCTCTCGGTCTGGGAGAGAGGAGGTAGTTGGCTTGATAGCTGCCAGCTCTTCAAGGATCTCGGAGTGGCTTCTCTGAATTTTGTCGTAGATTACTACGTCGCTTTGCATCTTATGGCCTGTCAGCATGGATTGTCACGGAAACGGGTGAGAAACCTCTGAACTGACCTGGAATACTCGGAATGCATCGTCTATCTGGCTGTGCGCTCCGCCAAAGGCGCCGGCCAAGTCATCCTGATGGAAGACCCAATACAGCCAATTCTTGGTTGTTGTAAGGCGAACTGTGTCTTCCACCTTTTTGACAGCCCTAACCCGGAAGTGAATGGTTCAAAGTTGCGAAGGACGACGTGAGAAACGTCCGTTGCTTACAGCTTCACCTCTTCCAATCCCTTGTTCATTCTGTCATCCCGGTCAGCCTTTTCAGCTCGTTCTGCTAGGATCTCGTTAATCTTTCGAACCAATTCGGCTGCTCTACTTAAGAGATCCTCGCAATCGGAGTGATTCGTCTTAATGCCGTTGTACATGTCTATGCAAATCTTGAGGGCTTCGATTGCCGGAGCAAGTCCGGGGACAGGGGCTTGCTGCACGATGGACAAAACACTAAGCACAATAGGTGGAACTTGAGGCGCCATTCGATTGAGTCGGTGGGAGAGTGTTAGGGAGGGCACTGGCTGCTGTAGGGAGGAACGTAAAGGGGATACAAAGCAAACGAGGTATTAGCTTCTTAAAAGGAAGCCTAAATGACTCGGTCTGCCCCGAAGTTATCCATATTTCCTACAGAGGAAGTTAATTCCCGGTGGTGGAGGAGATGCACAAGGTTCGTCGTATGTTGTTCATTCCGGACAAAGGTGCGAAAAATAGGTTCGCGGCGCCGAGACCTCGGTGCACTGAGAATCCTTTTGTTAACAGGAATGCCTCATCGCGAATTGCTGTCTTGGACGGGACCACCTGATCATGATGGCTATAGTAATTCCATGTGATAATGCACCTAGCTCCGAGAAAACCTTAAGCTCAGAGTGAAGAGAATGCCCACGCAGCCCCACACTCCGCAGCAGGCTTGATGCACATAGGGGTCAGAGTGGGAACCGGTTCGATTTACAACTCCAAGTACCCAGCCTGGAAAGCGAGGCGTCTCCCCTCAAAGACCACCCCGTATTGAGGGAGATGATGAAAACTATTGAACGCGTTGACGAGGTTAAACAAAGTCGCTGTAATGAACGTTTGCGATATCGGTGGGCAGGTCCGGCTCAGCAAGCATTGCGAATTACCGCCTACAGAGATATACTTTGGGCAAAATGGCTGACTGACTATAAATCCTTGGACATTCCAATAGCTCAGTTCGTAGGGGAACCTCAACATTTGCTTGGCACCATCTACTGGAGCTCGGCAATCGCAGCCGAAAGCTTGAACACCAGCACCGAAAATCGGGCTCGATTGTACTCTACCAAGATAGCCTGTGAAGTGCCTGCATAAAAGGGCAGCAACGAAGTCACATGAGCCTCCAAACCATGTCCCCCAATCGATACAACGCGTTACCTGAGAGCTATGCGCTCGTTCAAACCTCAATGGGCGAGCCAGCGACCATACCTGGCATCTACACAGGCAGAGAGTTCTGTGATCCATGTATGTTTTAAGACCCATCGTCATGATATCCAGCTCCCCCTGCTGAATCTTCACTCCGCGGCAGCTATGATTTTCCTTGACGAGAATGGCTTGCTTCACACATCACAGTCTTTCCTGCACCCTCTTTCAGATCTTACCGAAATTACATTGTCAGAGGACTCCCCCTTTCTGGTAGTCCTCGACGCCTTGAGGATATTATCATCACCAGCTCCTTTTAATCACGAGGCCAGGAAGATCCTAGTGGCAAACTGTGGCCGAGCGTTCATTGCCACTCTCCTATATGACGAAGGAGAAGATACATCCATAGAAGAGATGCGTGCTGTGGCTCTCCGCCTACAACAGTAGGTGACCACCATTTCATATTCAGGGCAAGAGCTGATGTTCGGCTACTTCCTTTAGTACTTTCGATGCAACAAGTCGAGCAATAGCTGAGCTCCCAGAAGCAGAGCCCGAAGAGATACCGAGAGGAGAAATTCCCACTTCGTTTACAACGGTGACCGAAGAGCTCCGAAAAGCTATGGAACTAAGTAATGTCCGACTCTCCGGCGGAGAACACACACTATAAATCCGCTCATAATTTGATCTCGCAGGTTCCGTTACATATTTGGTCGACTTTCCAAAATGGCGCTCTCCTGTCGCATCCAGTTGTGATACATCCGGTTCTTGATGAAGCCGTGGATTATCTCCGACATTCGGTTTTCACCATATGCGAGTCAATTTGGAACTTAAATACTCGAGAAGCAGCATTTACTCAAGTCTGTAGAGCGTTCGATGTCGTCAATACGTCGCTTTTCCTCAACCCTCAAGATCTGGCTGAAAAGGCTTCGGCGCTTCTCCTGTGCGTTTACACTTCTGAACGATGCTCAGAAATTGATCCCTCAACTTAATTCAGAATCATCAAAGAATTCTGGTGTCTGTATTTACGACACCCGAGCCTATCCCACAAATATCACTGGGTCGCCATCACCCTTATCGGACCGTACCTCCTTTCCGCCCTTAAAGAGCTTTGCCAGTACCTGGCGGAGTCTGTCGAGCTCATCGTACGTTGTCTGAGTCCGAACGCGTAGACTCCTGCGATGATAGATGATGATCGCTCATTCGAATTATGTAGACTGGGGTACCGTTTGATCTTGAGTTTTCGACTGTAGAGGAAGCGATTGCTCAAGATCTCCATACAATCGAGATATGTTGGAAAGGGAATATTGCCACCGCTAACAAAGAGAAATGCCGCAATCCGAGGACATGCCGAGCACTTGCCGACGTAGGCGAGTGGGCGTTCATCGAGGTCAATACATATAAGGATAAGAGGGGCGCCACATTCGCAATACAAGAAGCTTGGAGAGTACGGTTGTCTCTTTACCCTTACCCCACGTCATTACTGGGAACCTCTGCTAACTGCCACCTTAGCTTGCGCAGATGACCGTTCCCGGGTCATATGAGTATCTGGCTCTCATGCACACTATGTATGAACTCCGGAAGTGCATGTATGCATCATTGGAGGAGTGGGAGTTTATCTATTCCGAGGTAGCTCTAGGCGATGTCTTGGGGGAGGGTGGCTTCGCGACAGTCAGAGTTTGTGAATGGTTCGGTGGGAAGGCCGCCGTGAAGACCTTCCGGCCGAATCCTTTGCCTTCGAAACAAGGTGCAACTGCCCTTACAAAAGAGGTAAATTCAGGCCCAGCGTTACACACATTCAGGGCCTGTGAACTTTTTTTTTTTCTTTTTCTTTTTTTTTTTGCCAATTTTAGGATATGGGAACCTACCTTCATCGGAGAGAACTGGAGATTTGGTATCGCTTGTCGCACCCGCACGTACTGCCTTTTCTAGGTGCCTGTCTAACAAGAGCGACACCCATGATACTCACCCCGCTGTCTACAAATGGCAGTGCCAGGTCGTACCGATCCAGGCACCCAGAAGCCAACTGGTTACAAATCGTGCGTCTATTCTACCGCTTGTAAGCTGATATCTAGTCTGATACTCTTGCGGCCAGTTGTACGGAGTTACTAGTGGTGTCGACTTCCTTCACACAGAAGCCAAAATCGTTCACGGTGATCTGAAAGGCGCCAATATTTTACTAAACTCCGAGGCCACTCCACAAATCGCAGATTTTGGGCTTGCTAAAATGACGGAGAACATCTACGGCCATCGTGAGTCGACGGGTGGGACAGCTCAATGGATGGCGCCCGAGCTACTGGACGGGAGTGGCCATCTGACGTATGCGTCGTACGTCTCACTGCGTCTTCCCCAGCAACATTTACGTGCTTAAAGCTTGCTTCTGTCTTTCAGCGACATTTATGCCTTGGGAATGACCCTTTACGAACTGTGGTATAACAAAGACCCGTTTGAACTCCTTGAGCCTGACCTTGTGAAGGAGATGGTGTTGGAAGAGCAGTTGCGACCGGAGAGAGATAGTTCACCTGCGTCCCCTGAAGAATTATGGTCGACGATCGAGGGGTGTTGGACTACCGACGCCGGATCCAGATTGTCTTCGTCTGCTGTAACGCACCAACTCCAAGTTTTCGCCGGTGGGTTCCGGATGATACATTTATATCGCCCTTGAGAATTATGTCTGTTTAACCTTGGTCTTGACCTTCTCCAGGTGACCCCGCCGTCGTTACGGAGGAGGTGATGATAGATGGGGGGCTTCAAGTCGGCCCCCTCCCGGGTAACGAGGACGACGCTATAGAAGAGGAGCCACATTCCATCGAAAACCTTCCTTGCACTCACCTACACGAACTAGGCAAGCGCAGTCTATTTATTTTTGTCACATACTCTGATATCAGCCTTCCAGCGGTGTTTCCTGAGAGAGCGCCATTCCCTTTTATCTCGTCTGGACACCTCGTATCCTTCTCTGTCGAGACCCAAATGGCGACACACATGTATGGGGCTGCGAGTGGGGTTGTTCACTTGAAGACGCATCCAAGTGCCATTCCCAAGAACAGCACTACGCTTCATCCGGTTCAAAGGATCAGCTTCCGCATCCAGAGCGACACGGATTTCTTCGCAATGACTGAGAAGGAGCTAGACATTCCTGGACCATGCCGCTTTGAAGCTGTCATTCTTAGGCAAAGCGCAGAAGACGAAACGCATTGGGTAGAATTGTCCGAAGGGCGGACGACCCTCCACGACGCGGAGCTGTTCTGTGATTCGACTGTCGCTCATCAAGTCGAGTTGGATAGCACCAGCCCGATTGCAAGTCACGCATTGCCAGGCGACAGCATAGGACTTAAGGTGTTGGTGGATCACGGTTATCGGTGCCGGGTAGACTACGCCGAGATCGAAATGCACGTTCGAATGGATAGCGAGACTCCGATACGATAGTGAACAGCAAAAAGAAGATCATCATGAAGTACTAAAAAATGTGGGTCGGGATCAGTTTCGCTCGCGCTTTATAAGCAGCTTGTTAACTCTCCGCACAGGTTATTTCGGCTCCCCATATTACCAAGGCGATCAGGTTATAAACACGCTGTATTAATACGAAATATGTTAGTCTCTTTGCGCAAACCAACCGTTGTTCTGCGTCGCAAGCAGTTCGCAGTAGTAGAGGTCGAAGTTTGGGGCATTCAGCACGCGCGTATCTCGGAGAGGGGTTCATTCTCTACGTGAAGGGGTTACATCGCATCTATAAGTCGTGTCATCTGTCTATCACATTAAGCCCGAGCCTTCTTCGCGCCGTTCATCTCAACGTCTCCGTCAGCAACTCGCTTGGTACCGTTGACGGCGTGGGTGCCGTTGGTTCCGTTGGTTCCGTTGGTTTCGGTCGTGAGCTGCTTTTCGAACCACTCAAGCTTGCCCTTGGGGTCGAGCTTGATGGTGTCGCTGCCTTGCTTCCAGTTGGCGGGGCACCCTTCACCGTGTTCCTCCTGCGGAAGTGCGACCAGAGTATAAATGAGATGATGCAAGCCCGAAAGATAATTAAGGTGTTCCCGGACGTACGACGTATTGGAATGCCTTGATCAACCGCAAGGTCTCTTCGACGCTTCGGCCAACGGGGAGGTCGTTGATGGTCATTTGCCTGAATAAAAATAACCGTCGTCAGCTACGTTTTCCGTTGCCTCTTTGGCAATTCGGTCGCACCTCAACACGCCCTTGGGGTCGATGAGGAAGAGACCGCGGAGAGTAATTCCCTCATCTTCCAAAAGAACGCCGTAGTCCTTGGCGATTTTGTGGCTGCGGTCGGCCAAAAGAGGGAGCTTGAGGTTGGGTCCGAGACCACCTTGAGCTTGTGCAAGCGTAGCCCAGGCGTGGTGAGAGTACTGAATAATGGGTGAGTTAGTGGTGTTTGGTCGGCAAGACGCCCAGCCGCCGCCGCGCCTACCTCTGAATCAGTTGAGCAAGCTAGGGAATAAACAACCTTGCATCAGTCATCTCTCAAGGTTACGAACAAGGTCAAGTTTTTACCAATTACGGTGGAGTTGATGGCGGCGAATTCAGGGAGTGCTTTGTCGAAGGCGAGAATTTCGGCTGCAAAAGGCAGGAGCGGAGCGCCGGTCAGGTTCCGCGTTCATCCTCTTAAACTTTGAGGCTTAGAACACGGAGGGGACGTACTTGGGCAGCTGACGAAACAAATTCGTAAAGCGGGGAGGTGAAAAAAAAAGATGAGGCTTTTTTCGGCTAGCCGAGGTGAGGCGGGTTTGACGTACACGAAAGTGAAGTCCCTGTAAACAGCGCGGGGACGCCGTTCAGCGACTTTTTTCAAAGACTCTAGCAGCGTCGGGCGCGTTTGAAAAGACTCACATAGGATAGAAGAAGAGGACGACCCTGTGGACAACGCGTGGGGCGGGATCCGGGAAAGCGTAAATGTCGCGTCGCCGGTCAAAGAACGGCAAAAGCGAAATGGCTCGCCGACGCACCATTTTCCAAGGTAGTCTTGAAGGGAAATCTGCTTGAACAAACCGTCTTCAACAACGGTTCCCTGTATAGAGGAAGAGAGTCATTGTGAGCGGTGCGGAATGTTGGCGTCGCCTAGCAAAACGTACGGAAAAAGCAGGAGCAGGGCGTTGAATCTGCAGAGACCGATGTCAGCCGTCGTTGTGAGGACCGCCAGACCTTGTACTCACTAAAGCGACCATGATGATAGATGAGAATGAGGATGAGGACGAGAGTTCGTTGAGAGTGGTTCGTGAAAGTGTGGTTGTGGTTGAAAGAGGAGACGTAAAAGAAAATGGGCACGCAAGAATGAAATAGCAAAAAAGTCGGCTGAGATTGAAACGTGTAATTTTTATCTGATAACTCTTATCGCTCTTTGTTTGTCTACTCGCCTCCCGGCTACTTTCCTCCGAGTTCCGACCGTGTCCGACCATTTCAAGTCCTTTCGAGATTCTTCGTAGTATTTTGGAGTCGTGCAATGTTCCGATAGAACCGACGCCAAGACTGGGGGGACGCGGGGAGGCTTGAAGTTCGGCGTGACCCCACCCTATCCGCACTTCCCCAACTTTCAAACTGGATATGACGGCAATACTTGTCTTCTAACGCTTGTAAATCAAAAGATGTATCGGTAACCAAAGAGCTAAGTTCATGTACATTACTGGGTTTTCGACGTCATTTCCAAAGTCCTTTCCAGTAGCCCTGTCGCCCAGGCCCAAAACGATGCTGGAGGCCCCGCTCTTGATTCGTAGAAATTGAACAGCGGATAACATTCATGAAATCTTTCTCGGGCATACAGAACCCCGGGGTTTCGAATGGCCTCGTCACGTGCCCTTGTTTTCCCTCAAAAAACAAACGCTTGGGCTGCGTGGTCGTCAGGCAAACAGTTGGGATCCACATTTGGAACAGTGGGACTCGATTCTAAATTGTCGCTTTGCGGGCTGGCGCACTCTTTGATCTACCAGTTGTCCCTTGCTGTACCGCATTCTATATATCCCTCGGCGAGCAAGCGTTCAGTTTTGATCCCTCATCCTCCCCTCTTACCCATTAAACACCCCCCTTTCCTAACCTCCCGTGCCCTTTCCACTCTTTAATTCCACTCTCTTTAGTCATTATGCGCACTATAATTTACACTTCGTTCTTCAGCTGCATCTCCGTTGCGCTGGCCGCATCAGAATCACTGGCAGGAGCCAGGCCTGCTTTCCCTTCGGTACGTGACGGAACGCGGTCCTACCTTCGCTCCCAGTTTCTTATGCGAGCTCCTGTAGCACCGTATGATCCGCAAACGGCTCCCATCGCCTCTCTTTAAAGAACTGCACGCCACATCGGAAGACCCGACGACAGGCAAGGACCTCCTTTCACCCGCGACCGACGCTGTCAACTCTCCCGACACCATGTCCAACTACTTTGACAAGGGCCATTTAACCGGACCAGGATCTTTCTTGGAGGCAGAACAAATCACGGGTTCGGACTCGCTCCTTGATGCCGACAAACTCCACCTCACCAAAGGCGACCAAGGAACCGACCTGTCCGGTATCGCGGACCTATCCACTTTACCCGTCGTATCGTCTGCCGCCAACAACAATAACCCTGTCACCAACCTGGCTTCACTTGCAACCCAAGGGAAAGGGCTAAACGGGATCAACTTACGCAAACGGGGGGTTTCGGACCTGACCGGTGGTGTCACCAACCTCAATATTGACGACCTGACTACCTCGAGTACGTCTGAAATATCGGATGCGGACAATTTGCTCGAGGTTATCAAGGAAGTTCACCTTGGCGGACGACTTCGTGGACGTAAGGTCAAGCGTCTGGTGAGCCATCTTTATTGAGCTGTCTCTCATGCGCCATACTAATCACTCCCGCCACACCAGTCCTTGCTCAACTCCAACTCTATTCTTCCACTCGACGATGGGGAGACGGAGCTCTCTCCTGCTCCGTCCGTCGTTGACATCACCGTTAGCCATGCCGACACTTCAAACGACTACCTTGGTCACGGTTCTCCATATCAGGCTGCCAGGCAAAAGCAAGCCGGCTTGCTCGGTGGCTTGACGTCACGCGCTTGATGTTCTTTTCACTGCCTCATCTCTCAACTTTATTCACCCATAGTCACTCTTTTTCTACTATGTACCTCTAGTTCTTATCGTTCCAGGAGCACGCTTGTATTATATCTCACAACTATCTAGCCCTCAGGAGCCTTTGAATGAGTGCACGCGCGGTCTTTAGTATGCCAAGAAAGGGTATGTTTGATTGAGAAAGGTGCGTATGCATGCATGCTAAAATAAAGCGAAGCTACAGTGGAACAATTACGGAAATCGTACACTAATTTTAATAAGTTATGAACGAATGATGTGTCGAAGTGTTCTACAAGCCCATGCCACATGCTACCTTTACCAATGCCCCAAGTCGGTTCCATCGAATCCAAGCTCTAACCACTCGGTGTCCAAGTTAGGATCTTGGGCGTCTCCGAGAAGGCCCCCGAATCCGACGCTTTTGTATGCTCTTTCAGCGGGGGTATTGTTCAGAGCGACGTAGAGGAGAACACTTTGCTTTCTTTCTTTGTGTAGAAGCCTTTTTTGATGACATCACATCGATCGTTTTAATCAGTTCCTCGATCGAGAAGAGAAACCCAAAGGGAGCGCCCAACTTACCGTAAACAGACCTCTCGGACAAGTCGCTTCGCCCATCCCTGACGACCGAAGTCTAGATGAGTCACGACCTTGGTGATGGTCGCGTGGTTTGTGCTTGAACGGGTCACCGCCACGAGGCAGACTATGATCCCTCCGACTTCGCAGACGTAGGCCTGGCCTTGGGAAATCAAGCACGTTGCTTCTAGGAGAGCTGCGTCTCGGTCAAGAACGAATGGGTCCTATAAAAAGAGATATCGAAAGTTTATTCGTCAGTCATTTCGTAGCTTGGTCGATCGGAAGCTCGAGCCGTATTGAAACTTACCCCGGTCAATGCGAATGTGTAGCAGAGGTCGGCGACTCCAGCCTCATCAGCTGCCGTCGCTCGGCGCAATGAGTATTGTGGCAGCTCGAACTTGCTCGGAGCTGCGGGGAGGAGAGTGTGTGCGGTGACTGAGGAGAAGGTGGCATGGTAATATGGTTCCTGATTGATCTCAAAACCGGTCAAAATGCTCCATTCGGAGGCAAAGGCGCGGGTCACTTGGGTTGGAGCTGAATGAGGGGTCGTGTGAGCAACTTGAACCAAGGGAAGAAAGCGAAGGGGGGACTTACCGAACACTGAAAACACTCGCTTGGGTGAGGGGAGGGACTTCAAGAGGTGTTGTGTCACGAGCGCCATCCTCTGGTGGATGAACTCCCTCGACATGGTCGACACAGGCCTTCCACACCAGATGAAGATGGGATATCCTCCCAATGGTCCGTTGGTACATGAGAGGACGAACTCGACCTCGCCGGTGTTTGTCTGAACGACCAGCCAGAAATCGTCGACCACTGGAGCGGATGGAGTGACGCAGAACGGAGAGGTGGAGAAGCTTGGGCGGGTTTGTAACTTCTCGATTAGTGGAAGCATGATATTGCACTCTTTTTCACGACCGTAGAGGGCACCACTGATTTTGTCTAATAGCGTTGTAGGGGAGTCGTATCGGACGACTTGGGCTTGTTGATTGGAAATAGCGGTAGGCATTGTGTTCGAGGCGTAGGTAGTAGCTGGAAGAAGGGGGGAGGGAGAAGGGTGCTTGGAGCGGGGGATACTGAGCGAGGAGGGGAAGGTGTCGAATGGTGCCCGAACATTTATAGATTTCGGATCCGTTCTGTCCTTCATAGAATGGAAAGGATGAGTCTGTGTTGGACCCAAGCCCGCCCCAAAGGTTCCATAATGACTCTCAGGGCCCAGAACGGGTGCTTGTACGGGGCTGCACCGGAATCGTAGACTTGGAAACGGGTTCCAAATCGGCTTGCACTGAGTAGGCCATCGGAGTCCATTAGCGCACACCGGGTCTTAGCATAGGTGCGCCCATGCGGAGGAGAAAATCCACGAATTTGGATTTTGCGGCGATGTCCAGGGGTTTCTGGCGCGCGTCTCGAAAGAGGAAAGGCGGTTCCTATTAGACGTAGCGTGCCCAAGAATTCGGAGGATGAGATCATGGTCGGCCTTGCACAGCCTCGAGCGTCCGTCGATCCGGGATGTTTGTTTGGACATTCCCCGGAGCAGCTCTCGAACTCGATTTTCTACATAGACGCTGAGTCGGGTTGACTAGCCGAGAGTCACGAACGACTCGG
Source organism: Tulasnella sp. 424 (assembly GCA_019633425.1). Lineage (NCBI taxonomy): Eukaryota > Fungi > Basidiomycota > Agaricomycetes > Cantharellales > Tulasnellaceae > Tulasnella > Tulasnella sp. 424. The sequence continues at coordinate 171,590 of WSUB01000068.1, read as the reverse complement.
TCGCTGTCGGTTAATGGGAACAGTCTGGAACACGTCATATGTTCCCAGTGGGGTTAGGAACGACAGCTGAGATCCGTGGTTCACAAGTTTCTTCCTCCAACCTACTGAAACCGTGCACAATCAGGGGCCTCTTCAGGAAAATTAGAGTCCTTTAGGCCTTATCTCCCCAGGATCTTGTTTGTAGAGCATGTGCTGCAGGGAATGGTACGATGGGGGAGGTGCGGTGACGGGATCGGGAGGGTTGGTTTTCCGAAGGCGGTACCCGGCTTTTCCTATCGGACCTCCTTCACAAAACGGGCGCTCGCTTTTCTACAGCAGTTTCACAGTAGGATTGATGCGAATAGTGAAGCGAGACACAGCTATTGCCGTCATGCAGCGAGTAAGAGGCGGGAGGGAATCGGTCCAGATAGCAATGAGAAGCTGGCCCAGGATGGAGGTGGCCGACGGCGCGGGTGAACATAGAAGAGAGGACCCATGCCGTGGGGTCACGACTCCCAAATCTGGAACCAACGACATCAACACTGAACCTCCTCGGTCTTTAGAACAGCACGAAAGGGGGAACTTGTTCAACTAGTACTTTGGAGGCGAATGCTGGCGTAGCTTGACCCCTGCCTCTTCGAAAACCCTGGCTGATGCGGCATCCCTAAGGAGGGCCCCCTCGTCAGACAGCCGTGCCTGACCAGAAAGGAGGAGACTTGCATGGAATAACCAAAGTTGTAAACAACTTCTTTCACTCCAGTTTGAACGATCTTGACAGAACATCGGAGGCATGGGCACCTGCAAATGATCGAGGATGTAGCATCGTTGCCGATGGCAGTCGCACTGTGGCTGTGTGCTTACGTATTGCAGTAAAGCACCGCGCCGTCGCCGACACGTTCACGGCCGGCTTCCAGTAGAGCATTCTCCTCCGCATGAAGACAGAGGCATTCGTCCAACGCCTCCCCACTTCTTGCGAGACCATTACACCGGGTACAACCACCTTAAATCCAAAGCTTGTGTGGATACGTTTACCTCCTGTCCTGCGGGTAGCTCTCACCTTCGTTGCAGTTAGTCAGACCCCTCGGTGTTCCATTGTACCTAACGAGATTATGCCCGGACCTCGGCAATCGTTCCACGGGCATAGATCGGTAAACATACCCAGTTGCAAGGATTCGATTATTGCGGACAAGAATGGCCCCAACTCGTCTTTTCATGCAGTTGGACCTCTGGGCCGCTAGCTCAGAAAGGGTCATGAAATATGAGTCCCAGCCAGGTCGCAGGCGCTCTTGGTCTAGAATATTAATGTCTTCCAAATGCCTATGCAAGCTTTCCACTATCTCGAAGTGGTTGATGATACTGATGTGGGCGATAGAGGATAGAATGTCGTGGAGCGACGCTATGAAACAGTAAACAGCCCTCGGTTTAGCAAACGCCATAACTTTGAAGAACGTGCACTATACAGGTCCCCTGATCGGCATCAGCCCCTCTGCCGTAATGCTCCCTATCATTTTCGGTCAAGAATTCGCGTAGACTGTCCAGACTGTCGGCAACGTTTCCAGTTCTAATATGAGGGTTAAGGTGTGAGCCGAGGGTTATGGTGGGAGCGGGCAGTCTCACTTGGCTGTCTGTCTTGACCAACGAACCAAAACTGGGGCATCCACTGAGACAAGCAAAAAGAAAGGGCGTTTGGAAAATGTCTCTAACGTCGTTTGGTCTTGCAGCGATAGTGTGGCATAATTTGATCTCCAGTTCCGGGTGACGAAGTCAAGCATGTCTGCAGCCGACGGAAAGGACAAAGTTTGACCGTCCAACGTCTATGTCGTATCATAGTTCGATATACACGGGTAAGAACATACCGATGGTCAGATTGAACCAGCCACGGCATCGAGTTGAACTCACCGGCGCCCTGGCATCACTGGCACCTTGGTCACCAGCTACGACCACCTGCGTAAACCCTTTAGACAACAAGTACTTGAGAATGGTTTTCTTTCCGGAGCATGAAGTCCCAACTATACTGATGAACATAGCGAAAGAGCAGCGTGGATGATCCGGGGACGCGAGGGTTTAGAAAAAAGGGAAGCGATCGCCGAAGCGGTGCACGTGATGACTCGATGTGTGCTTTGACCATCGTTCGACAAACTGCCAAACTCATTGTTTCAAACTCGTACGTCTAATAAAATCTTAAGCTATGCTATCGAATTTAGAACGAGAACAGCGTTTCCCCCAATGTCCCATCTGGGTTCCCTCAGATGTCCAACAAGTCCTCCAATTGCACCGACCTCCTGTCGTCTGGGATCTGCTCCACAAGTTGCACACAGCACCAGCCATACCAAGTCACGGTTCCGCCTTCCTAGGTTCTGGTAGAGGTTTCTAGCTATTCCTTGGAGTTCTTTGTTGGCAGACGCACTGAGGAATCGACGGCACTTTACGGCAATGTCCCAGGTCACCTCATTCTTGACCAAATTCCTCTCTCCAGATGCTGCGAAAAGACTGTTGAGAGTACTGATTATGGCCGTATACAGTCGGTGGGAATGGCCGTAAGGTGTCTCCGGTCCTTGTTTCCTAACCGCCAATGCGCTTTCGCGGTCTCCTGCTTCCAACGCTTCCAACATCCTTCGGTACGCCGGCCACACGTCTTGATATATTCTGGATTCCATGAACTCCACGAAGTGCCAGGCGAGAGTGTCTATCAAACTAGCTGCTTCCGTGACGACGAAGGTTTGGGAATCTTTAAGGCGGTTTAGAATGAAAGGCCATGCTGAGTGGATTGTAGGACCGATCTCTTGCACCGGAAGGACGACCGAGGCTGAGCGCATCAATGAAAGCATTCGCGTGCGAATGAGAGGAGAGGAGTGGGTGAGGAAGGGTAGGCAACGGCGAATAATCTTGGAGATTAGGGTCTGAGCTATTGATGGTTTGGCAGTTTCGGAGTCGGGTGATCGCGGTGGGTCCTTCCTTGCTTCATCGTCGTCCAAATGCGTTTGAGGACCCCACGGTCGATGCGGGGCAGGTTCAAAATCCTCAGAGGTTTCTTCCGACTGCTTTTCCACCTTTCTTTGCTTGTACCACTCCATGAAAGCAGCGGCACCGGGCTTGGCTTCGGAAGTTGCAACTGGCGCTGCCCATGGGTTTGGTCGCGGAGTCTCCATGGCTCCTTCCGCTTCGACGGCCTTGACGACTTCGCTCAACACTTCGAACAACCCTTCAACAACGGCAGAGTATCCGTGATAGTCATCCAGCCTATCAAAGCACTCTTCCACCACATCTCCAGCTCTTTCCACTACATCCTTGCCCACGAGGCGAACCAGGATCACCAGCACCTTTGTTGCTTTCAAGTCCAATCTACTCCTGAATAGTCTCCGAGATGCGGAATCCAAGGCGTAGTCGAAGTTGGACAAGAGGAGGTTGGCCGGAGAGGCGTACCCGGATGCAGCCGTAATGTGGCTTAGCGCTGCCATGGCCGTCGAGGATAAAAGAGCATTCGATGAGACCAGCGATCGAAGTACAGGGTAAAGTGAGTGAAGGAGTAATGGGGGGAACCGAGGTCCAAGGACCGACGCGGAGATGCTAAGGAGTTGAAGGGCAAGCGCCGCGTGGAGTTTCGCCATGTCCCTCCCTTCCGTGTTCGGATTCTGGGGTCCAGTAGAAGATATGGAAATCGAACGCTTGTTCGCAATATCGAGAACTGTGACAAGCGGGTCCAGTCCCTTGACATGTTCGGTCGGAAGCATCGAGTCGCCATACAGCGCTAACGAGTCGGACTTCAAGTTGGCGGAGGTTTTCCCCACCATGTCCTCCCTCTCCAAAGCATCGGTCTCCCAGAATTCAGCAATCGTCTTGACTAATAGACGAGCTGTCTTCTCCACTCTCCGCCTCTCTTCTACTTTCATTTCATCAATTCCACCGAACGCCCCCAGCCGGACCCCCCCATTCTCCGATATCAGGCTGGAGTCATTGAGGACGACCCCTACAACTCCCTCATAGATCCGTGCCGCGCACCAGAGGGCAGAGACTTCCAATGCTCGTGTCCCTGCTGTCGCCGTTTCAATGAACCATTCTACGGAGAAAAGCGCACCGACGCCACCCGCGGCACCGAGACCACGAAGCATCCGTTCCATGGCCGACTGCGTGGAAGCCTCACCGACGTAGCGAAGACGCATACTAGGAAAGGGATGGTCGGGGGAGTTGAGGTCGTCCATAATAAATCCAACAGGGGCGGCTGGGGAGAACATGGAAGAACCACGAGGCGGTGGCACAACCTCCACGACCCCAAGTAGACCCAAGCCCCAACGTTCGATCCCTCCCGTAGGTCCCAACAAATGACCGACACCTATTTCGGATTTAGACAGGCCGGGAGTACAGGAGAGTCCGCAGATGGCTTCGATTTGGTTGCACACTCTTTCGACTTTGGCATCCGAAAACGCGAGGATGAGTGGAGGGAGGGCAAGCAGGTTTTCTTGGGTAAGCCGAGCCAGGACCTCCGTTAAGGGGATAGCGGTGTTGGCCTGTGATGTCAATAATTCTTGAAGGTATGAACTTGCTGCGTTAGAAAGGGAAGGATAGGATGACACGGCTAGTGTGAGGAGGTGGGAAAGGAGCAAAACGTGGAGAGTGGGGAGTGTTTGAGTGGCATGTTTGAGAATTGAGAATGACAGCTCCGCCAACGCGGCCTGAGCCGAAGGAGTTGGATGAGAAATGATGGGAGAGAGGGAGTTGATAGCATTGTGTATTTGAGACGCCGATGCCTGAAGCCACGACTCGGTCCGATGGAAAGCGTAGGGGTCGTTCTCCTCACTCGACGTGACTTTGGATCCAGGTGTCGAAATGGTTGCCATGCTTGCAATATCATCAAAGCTCGCTGGAGCTGTGCGCACTATACCGTCTCTTTCACAGACTTCGTCCCCGATTGAACCAACAATGACAACCTTTAGGACCAGCAAGGCTTCTTTGACGACGTCTGATGCCTGCCATCCCCTGCTGGTCCTCCGTGCTATCGCCACCCGGCAGGATTTCGCGACAACGCCGGGTAAGAATGTTGGTAAACGGCCGCTTGGTACGAAATCCGAAAGGAGGTAACCCACGACGCGCAGTGCCAAGGCGCGCAATGAAACCTTTTCGGACTCTGAAACGTCAAGGAGGGACCCAATGGCGGATCCGATCACCGTGAAATGAGATTGTTGTCTGGCTTGACTCGCAATGTGTTCGAACCGGTCGGCTGGTGTGATTTCGCACCATGGCGGCTGGTCTTGAGCCGTTCTTCTTCGTAGAAGAGACTCCAGACATAGAGCGGCTGCCTCCTTTGTCTCTTCACTCCGGGCCGCCAAGGTAACTCCGGGTCCTGTTCTGGGACCTCCAATGAGGTACGCCGATAACCTCAGCAGCTGCTCCCAAACAGCGAAGTCCATGGCCCACCACCATTGTTGGCAGAGTATGGAGGTAGCTTGAAACAATTTCTCCAGTATTTGATCCGGGAGAGGAGGCGCTGGTGGCCCGTTGCGGTTAAGGATGATCGAAAGGGGCAAATATATGAATTCGACGAATTTGGGCGTGAGATCAGTCTTTTGATCCGGTAAACCATTTAGAATCAGGACTAGTCGTGATAGGAGTTCGATAACCTCTGAGGTATTGGCGACCGTAACCTTGGAATGTTTGAGTAAGGAGGTGCATATAGGTTTGACCTGAGTCGAACCCGTCAGCAATGCACGCAAACGAGATGGGTGGAGTGTTTCACCTGTTGGAATGGTGTTTCAGACTCTCTAAATGTAGCCTGTGATGCTCCTGAACGAAGCCATTCTTGTGCCATTGTGCTATCCGCGCCTTTTGGATGTTTCTCTCTGTGCTCGCTCGGTCTCCAACCCTGAAGCGCTTGTTCTCCGTAATGAATAAGCGGAAGTTGGGTTCAAGTAGTCGGTCTACCTAAGCGAAAGGCGCCCGGTCGATGGTTGTCGGTTTGGGTTCACTAGATTCATGGATCCATCGCAGGTGGTGAGCGTTTGTCGCCGCTTGCTCTACGAACATTCGAATTCCGACTACCTGCGACCAAGGACCCAGAGCAGACTGGAAAGCGGCCACGAAATGGATCCCAACCTGCTTACTGGTGATCGTTCACGATTCAATAGTCCCGTCGTCACTGATCTGACCGAAGACGCGTCGATTCAGTCGTTGCCGACGCGTTAACTGCATCCCTCAACCCCGACCCTGGCACGCGCACCGCGGCTGAAGCACGTCTCGACCAGCTCATGCTGAATGGCGGTTTGTATAAGCCCTGAAGTCTCCTTCACATTGCCCATCTAACGTCGACGAATGTTGGCATTTACAGAAACGGGGGTAGCACTCGCGACGCTCTTAACCTCCCCACAGTATGACTTGGTTCTACGCCAGATACGTTCTTTGGTCCTCTTCGGGCTTCTAAGTCTCATGAGATTATTATAAACAATCCGCAGGCACCATCCTTCAACGAAAGTTCGTTCTGGAACGTTGGTCTCCTTTCTTCCCCAACTTCAAAGGGAACGCACCGAATCCAGAAGTGCGTAATGGGCCGCGCTAAAAAGGCTACACTTACCGAGCGATTCCTTTTAGCTCAAAGATCGAATTCGTGGTTTACTTTTCAACGGCTTATCCGACCCAGCTCGTAAAATCCGAACCTCTGCAGTGAGCCTCTGATAGAAAAGCTGATGCTGGAGTGGACCTAAGCCATGGTCCGAATCATTAGGGATTTGCACTCTCCACTACCGCCCAATCCGACTGGCCGGATGACTGCCCCGACCTCCTAAAATCCTTAATTGAACTTCTTTCAGGCGCTTCACCGGATTCGGTAGACGGAGCAATGCGTGTATTTGCAGAGTTCATCAAGTCAGAAATAAGCGAGGAGCAACTGCTGCCAATTCTCCGCGAACTCCTTCCCGTATTGATAGGCATACTGGGCACTCCTGAGGTAAGTAGTCTACTCAGGAATTTTTCAGTCCACCTGGATAACGAATTGGCAACCGCTTATAGAAACATTCAGCTTTAACACGGTCACGAGTCCTATCGGTCTTCAACCAATGTGTTCAGGTTCTGTGGATGGTCAAAGATCAGTACCCGGATCCAGTGAAGGAAGCCATCGACTCGATCCTGCCAGAGTGGTTGAATGCGTTGAAGATCTTACTTGACCTTGACCCGGCACAAGACGTTAGTTCTGGAGATAACTGGGATGGCATTGCACTTCGAATCCAGATATTCAAGGTATGGAGCCTCTAGGTGCGCGTTTGCCTTCCACGTCTCATCCCGCTTGCAGGTGGTCGAAAGAATCACGTATTGTTTCCCTCGGGCAATTTCCCAAGGTCTACGTGTTTTCTACAATTCCGCCACATCGCATCTAGAGAAGTTGCTTGCGCCCCACCAGACCTACTACGTCGCCACGGATGGCCCAACGCCTCCCGGATCCTCGGATGACTCTGGGGAAACGACTCTTCTCCCTCAGCTGGGCAGCGCAATACTGGACTTTATTAAGTCAGCCACTCGTACCAAGGCGATGAAGGAGTGGGTTCTAGCGGACGAGAAGGAAGGTGGCAACCAGGTCATTGCTCCCCTGCTCAGCTTGGTCATTGCGTGGGCGCAGATGACTTCAGAAGACGTAAGCCTGAGACGTTTCACCTGCCGTCTGTATCTCACGATCTTTTATAGGAGGTTGAGTGGGCTTCAGATCCCAATGCATTTTTAGCGGACGATATAGACGAGGAATCCGCTACTCTGAGGAATGTCTCCTTTGATGTCGTCGTGGTACGTATCGTGAATTCTGAATTAGTAATTCATGCTGAAGTCCAGAGGTTAGGCCGTCGAAGAAATATCCCCGGAAGGTACCGCATTAGCCCTACAAGGGGTTCTGCAACGGATTATACAGGATTCGAATAACGCCAGGCTAGGCGGTAATGCAGGCTGGTATGTGACAAACTTGCTTGCTGAAGGAACTCGCTATGTACCGTTTATCCCTAGGTGGAAGTTAATGGAAGCGGGTCTTGCAGCCGCAGGATCGTTAGAAGAGGATGAATTCGACGCAAAACCGTTCTTAGTAGATGTTATTCCTCCTTTGCTCAATCTCGGGGGAGGTAAGTGCCTCCAAGTTTTCATCTCCCATCACTGGTTTGACCTCTGCATACAGATCTTCCCTTCATTCAAGGGCGCGGTTTCGTTTTTGCCAGCCAGTTTTCTGACCAGCTTCCCTCCACTCTGTTCGCACAATATCTCCAAGCGGTTGTAGCCGCATTGGAAAGTCCTTCGGTTAGCATGCCAGTGAAAGTGTCTGCAGTCAAAGCAATGCAAAAGTGAGCTCCAACTTTACTTGTGCCTCGGTCCTCACCCGAACCGGCCAAACCATAGCTTTGCTGGCAAGTCCGAAGCAAAAGACGTGATTGTCCCGCTGGCCGCCAGGATATGCAACGACTTGACACCCTTCCTCCTATCTGCAACTGAAGATGCGCTGACGCTTGTCACCGAAGCGTTGCTAGCCGTGATCGAGATGGGGGATTCGGAATGGCTCACTCCAGAGTTGACGGCGCCATTAGTGACGTCCCTCATGGAAGTCTGGGTTAAAAACGTGAAAGGTTAGCTTTATTTCTTTGCTTGCTGTTACAGGTGCTGCCGCTCACCGCAACTGCGCTGTGGAAGATCCAATCCTGCTTTCTGTCCTCACCGACGTATTCGTTGCGATCGCACGATGTCCCGTCCCCGGTGTCTATCAGGCTATAGTTACCATAGCCCTGCCGTCGTTGGCGTCTGCGATAACCCAAGCAACTCAAGACCAAAGCTGGATAGTTACCTCGGCCATTGATCTCGCGACAAGTTTAATGCGCGGCGCACCAAGGGGCCAACTTGGTGACGGTTTCTTCAACCTGCTCGGGCCAGCGCTCTTCACTTGTTTGCTCAACACCGAGGACAGAGAGGTCATCCAGGTGAGCTCGGATGTAATTCGCCGTTCTATGCACTCCTGAACGTTATCGCCCTTAGAATGGCATCGAATGTCTTACACTGGTCATAAGGAAAGGCTGCGACCAGCTTCTCGGTTTTGTCATGCCGCAGTCAGGGGAATCTGGTTTAACGCTTCTCTTACGACTCGTCTCGTCTTTGTTGACGCCAGCTACATCCGAGTCTGAGGCTGGAGGGCTCTTCGTCGGCGACATGCTCGTGCATCTACTCAAGAACGCTGGAAAGGCGCCCGAACTCCAACCTGTCACACCTGATTTGATTACCGCTTTGGTACGAAGAATGGAGACTGCAAAGACGGCTACGTTTATGCAGGTAATTCACAGATGAAAAGACGACAAGGTGGGAGCCTTTTGCGCTGACAAGCCAACGTTTGCAGAGCCTTATCATTCCGGTGGCATATCTCGTTCACACTCAACGCGACGATGTTCTCAATCTTCTAGACTCATTGACTGTTGGCTCTGCCACAGGTATCGCTGTGTTTGCAAATGCCTGGTGCGAGAATGCGGATACCTTCCAAGGGGCCTGGGCCACTAAATTGAGGTATGGCTCGTTAAGTCCCTTTGGTGGTTAGTCGGACTGTGCCTAACGCTTGGCTCTGGTATACAGCACCGTGGCGCTGTGCAACATGTTCCTGTCAGATCGACCAAGCCTAACAAGTTTGCGAGTGAAAGGAGATATGATTATCCGTCCTGAAACTAGCAACGGTAAGTCTTTGAATCCCACCCTGGCCACTTTGACCCGCAAGATTTATCTCCATTCGACGCTCAACTCACCTTGTCCCAACCCTCGGTCCAATCCAGTCATCATGACGCGATCTCGTACTAAGCAGAGTACACTCTTCAAACATCCCGTCCTTTATGTAGAGTCCCTTGACTGACATGCATCCTCTCCCAGTCCCCACGGAATACGAAATGATTCCCTTCCACGTCAAGGTCCTAAAACTACTTGTCTCAGAACTTCAGCAGAGCGGGGAGAATGCCCTGGCTGCAGCTCAGGGTAAAGGCGCTAAAGTAGACAAGGACTTGGACGTCGATGCAGAAGATGAAGACGTACGTGACGACCGCTTCGATGAAATCCGACGAGTCTCGGGCTGAAAATTAAGTAGGCGGCAGATTGGGAGGAGGAAGAGGACTTATTCCAGGGTCTGAAACAAGAAGAGCTAGGCTTCTTGTCCGGTACGCCGCTTTCTTTTGAGAACCGCGGCAACGCTGAACACTATTGAACACCTAGATTACATTGATGCCGCCGCAGGCGAGGATGACAACTCTCCCTCTCAAGGTGATGACGAGGATCTGCGGGACGACCCTATTTCTCAGTTGGATTTAAAGGTGGGTCGAGGTTTACGACTTCAAGGTTAACGCCGTTCACGAATCGACTTCGTGCAGACGCATCTTATCGGATTCTTCCGGCAATGCGCTCAATCAAACCCAGAAGGATTCTCTCAACTCGTTGAAGGATTGAAAGTCGAAGAAACGCTAATCGTCCGGAAGGCCGTCAGTGGCTAGGCGTATTGCCGCCTCTCATCCGACCACGTCTGAGCGAAGCAAGCAAATAATATACCCTCATGTAAAAGGCCCAGATAAACCGGGGAGTCGAATGCATTGAATAAACCTAGCTCATCGAACGATAATCTCCCCCTCTACGGAACCCTTCTCCAAGCCTAACTGGGGCAGCAAGGTTTCGTAGCGATTAGTATCTTTCCCTATTGTGAAGCAAAGCTCAGTTAGGGCGACGATCGGAGAGGAGAGAGAACCTACGTTTGAGGTAGCGAAGAACCTTGGCGCGCTGATGGACAAGCGTGCGCAAGGCACGTCGGTTGTGAATGTCTCGGGAGTTTCGTGTAAGGTGATCCCAAAGATTACGAATCTTTGCGGTCATAAGTGCAGCTGTCGGGAACTGTCAGCGGGTAGCAAGACAGCTAGATCACGGAGTCGACAAACCTTGGACTTCAGGACTTCCCGTGTCTGGCCGCTCGACCGCGACCTTCTGTTCTTCGTCGGTGCCGGTCGGTGCACGAGAAAATGCTTGTATGATCCGTTGCCTGTTGGCATAAGCGAGACCTTGCGCCGAAGCATTTCGAAGGTCAACGATGCGCTCCATGGCCTCCCGCTGCCCTACGCTGCTTTTCAAAGCGGCGTCCTTGTCGGACAGTGGTTGAGAGAGGTCGTAGGGATTATGTTGTGATTTCGTTTGGTATGCCTCAGGGAAAAGGGAGCTGACCCTGCTGGGCTTGAATGCGTCTTCCAAGTCCACGGTCTGTTTCGGAAGGTCGTTGAGGAGGGCGGAAGCGGTCTCTTTCGAGAGACCAAAGTTCAGGTATTCTGGAGGTTCCTTGGGCTCGATATCCTTCGGAACACCTTGAGAGGGAATGTATTTGACCTCTGATGCAGATTTAGGGGTGAATGGCTTGTTTAGACCAAGGTAGTTTGGATCGACCATGGTCTTGTACAGTTTGGTAGACTCCCATTTTTCCTTGGCTGCTTCGTTGGAAACACCGCCAGCCTGGCCGAGGACTGGATGTGGGCGATTGGCATCCTCAGCGGAAATGTTTTCGGCGCGTTTGGCAAGGTTCTTCTGGCGTTTTAGGCGTGCCCTCCTCTGTTTCGTGGATTCCAAGGAAGGTGCAGTGGCATGGAATGATCTGGCGAACAGAGACGTAGGAGCTGGAAACGGAGGGTTGAGATATTAATTGAAGATAATCCAGTACTTTGTACTCACTGTCCCGTCGTGCTACTGTGCGTAATGCATTCATGGTGGGCTATGGGAGGAAGCTGCAGACAGTCCAGTCCAATATTTTGGGATTGGGAACGACATCCCACGGCTCGATTTCGATCCAGGCCATCACAAGCGCCCCCCACCGTGAACTGCCCGCAGCATCAAAGCACCTACGACAGACCTCCTCCTTTGACAGAAGGCCTATTTTCGCACTACTGAATCATTCTTTTGCGTCTGTTTCTCCAAGTCCTTCAACCTTAAGCTTTTAATAGGCTCAGCCCCATGACTACGTCCCTCCGAACCCCCTCAATCTACTACAAACCCAATGATCAAAGTCTCGCAATACCCCAAATGCCTCCCGTTCCCAAAGAACGTGGGCGGCTGGCCAAGGCAGGAAGGACTGTCGTGAACATCAGACGGACTACCGTCCACGACAGGCTGAAGAAGCGGATGTCGATGCGATATGCCGACATCTCTGGTCCCCTGGAGACTGAGGGCGTACCTGCTGTTCCCGCACTCCCAGATATAAGAGAGTACAGAACTGAGTTACGGCCCATCGGAGAGCTAGACCGGGAAGGAGCTACTGGATGGAGAAACCGAGAAGATCTAGAAACGGAAGTGAAGGGCCCTAGCGACGTCGAGTTTTTGTCTTCAGAGGACTTTGATCCCGATGCCTGTAAGCTCTTCAGACTACCAAACTTTGGCTTCTCCGTTGACCTGACCTAAGTGCACGATAACTAATAGTCCTCAAAATAAAACTGGCTCATTCCACTGAAGACGAGATTCAGTCATTGCAGTCCTCACTAGCCGCGACTCGAGAAGCCACCGCATCAGACTTGAAGCAAAGCGTTTACCAGCAGTAAGCCGCTCTTGAGATGTGAAAAGCGTTAGGCCAGCTGACAGTCTGTCCAGCTATGCAGACTTTGTCCTCATATCTAAGGAGATTAGCACTCTGGAGAACGAGCTACTCGAGCTGAAAGAAAGCCTGTCCGAGTGGAAAAGCATGCCATCACTATTGAAGATTGAGGACGACTCGGCCACGTCCACGGCTTTGGCAGGTATGGCTCACTAACCTCATCGAATGCCTTATTCAAGCTCATCTGACAAACTTCTTCCAGATCGTCGGCGCACCGCTGCTCGCTCCTCAATCGCCGATCTCAGAACACTCTACGCTACCCAACTCAACGAACTCCACACACAAATTGAAGGTTCATCGAAATTCACCCCCGTCATCCCGGATCGACATATAGTCAGTGAATTCGGTGACCTTTGGTCTCTCAACAGCGCGACATATAAGATCGAGTATGCCGTGCACATGGTCTTATTAAGCGACAGCCTACTCGTTGCTAAGAAGAGAAAGAAGCGGAGTGGTAACGGAGGGAAGCTGGTTGCTGAGCGGTGTTGGTCCCTCAGCGACATTACAATGGCGGATGTTAAGGACGCTGTTGGTATGAGGATGATTGAACTGCGTCAGTATGTCGACCTACCGCTAACTCGTTCACTTAGACTTAACAAACGTCATCAAGATTCGACGTGGCAAAGAGACACATGTTTTCAGGACAGATACTAACTCTGACAAGAAGACACTTCTTGCCCTGTTCCGGCAAGTCGCTGAAGAACTCTCGACCAAGAAGAGGAAGGAACGTGAGGGCGAACATGAACGACGGAGAAGTGTCTGGACAGGCGATGTACGTTCGTCCTTCCTTGGAAATACTTTCTCCTCTAACAGAATAACCTGTCTTCCGCAGCGGATGTCGATGGCTCTCGGAGCTGAACCTATGCCGGCCCTTCCTGCCTGGCTGGTCGACTTGCAGAACAAAGGTCTCGGAATTCCTGGTCTGCCGGGAAGCGATAAAACTCAGGAAAAGGATCTTCGATGGGTCAGCGACTTCGTCGATAAGCTGGCGGTGGCGATTGCACTGAGAGAATGGGAAGAGGCCGTCAGTCTTGTTGAGCAAGGTAAGGAGCGGCTCGGATGGATAACTTGCTTAAGCTTCAAACTCACATGTTATGATCCTGTTCTAGGCCAAACAGTCGCGCAAGCGCCGGCGTCGACCCTCCTGCCGCCTCGACTCCAGCCTCTGAAAGCATCCCTAACCTCCGACCTCCTAGCGGCGATATCAGACCCCTCTAACAGGAAGCAGTCTATCGTCAAAATTACTTCGTACCTCACCCGACTTGGTGCTGGCATCGCCGCTCGGGATGCCTTCCTCTATACCAGGGGCGAGCTGATGCGCAAGCGAGCCAGGATGATTCGATTTGAGGGTAACATCGCATTGTACATAAGCGAACTCGCGTTGGTGACATTTACTGGCGTCAAGCACACCTGCGAATGGTACTTGGCAAGCTTTAGAGAACACGACATGGCAAGCGGTAGGTAGATATCGCCCATGCTCCTAAACAACTTGACTAATCGACGGACGATTCCGTCTAGGGATGGTGAATTGGGGACGAGAGCAGATTGAAAATTACGCGATGATGTTCAGAAGGCAGGTGTATGGACCAGATGTTGATTCAAACACGATTCAGGAGTCCGTTCAAGTAACGAGAATCCAGGCGAAGCGAGTAGGTTGCTCTCCCACTCTATAACAATTTCATAATCGACCGGCCCTCATTACGTTGATTCCAGCTATTGCAGGACATCGGCCTCGATTTCTCCTTCCTCCTCGACGAGCTCCTTGCTCCGCCGCCAAATGCGCCTGTTCCACGTGACAGACGTCCGTCACAAGCGGGCAAGAATCTACCTGAACCAACTCCGACACCGGTTCTCGCGTTGCCAAAGCCTCATCCATTGAATCTCCAGACCCGCTCTCGATCTCCTGGTCTTCCTTCACCTAGTTTACCACCTCCAAAAAGTCCCGGAGTTTCACAAACACCAATGAGGGCCCCAGTGCCGCTACCACCAAGATCTAGGGAGCGCCCAATGAGTGGGCAACCGAAAAGTAGGGATAATACAGCGTAGTTTAGAGTAGTAGCCAAATAGCTTGAAATGCATCGGGGTAGACGAAGAAAATGGTAACCTGATGCTTTAAAATGAATACTTAGAACTCTTCGGCCATAGTCGAACGGGCTGTAGCGGCCCTCACTCGGGAATGCGGAGATGAACTTAGCGATCCCCGTTCTGTGCGCTGGTTCGAATCCTCTCTCTGTCGACATTTGGGTAGTCCATTCTCCGTCCGCGGCGGAAGCCTGTGGATAGGTTTGACGTGATGGGCATCGGTATCTTACCGGGCAAGGGAAGCAATTCCGCAGCCCCCGAAGTCCGCCCAAATCGTCTCAACAGATAGGAGAGTGATTTCAGTCGCGCAGTCGGCCGCCGTCTCCGTAGACCTTTTTTGGCTCCCCCAACTGCATCTCAATATTTTTCAGTTCCCCGAACATGGCACACTCGCATTCTTGTCGTGCTGCGTAATTGCACTTTCGCAATGGATTGGGGGTCCGGCGCGGGTGAACCAGCGCCGTGCTGTTCGACGCGCGACATCATCACTTTCCTCATCACCTGACTTCCCACCATCTCATCGATTGCGATGCAACTTTTTTTGCGTTCTTCCGTCGCAACTTTTCGTCTACTACCAAATTCAAGGCTGACTCGAACTTCCACGTTTGCAAGAGTTAAGCAAATGTCATCGCTGACCCCCGTTGCAACTACCTGTGAGTGTCTCGTCATGTTCAGAATAAATTGGACAAACGTTGATCCGCTTGACTTAGCCGCCCCTGGTGCTATTGGGCCATACTCCCAGGCTATCAAGGCTGGCAACCTTGTCTTTGCTAGTGGTTGCATCCCTCTGGACCCTTCCACCATGCAGGTTGTCTCAGGTGGCATTGAGGAGCAGACGGTATGTTGAACGGCTTGAGGTCGATGGCCGAATCTGGTCCAACCTTATGCTCAATCCGTTCAACATATTAGACACAATCTCTGAAAAACTTGAAGGCCGTTGTCGAAGCTTCTGGTTGCTCATTGAGCCAAGTGGCAAAGACTACGGTCAGTCTTGAAAGCTGTGGCATTATGGAACGTTAACGTCACACTGAACATGACCCCCCGTGTTCAGGTCTTCCTCAAAGACATGAACGACTTCGCTTCTATGAACAAGATCTATGGCGAATTCTTTGGGGATCACAAGCCCGCACGATCTGCAGTAGGTCCTATGTATTTGGTGCGCCTTTTAGCCATGCTGATTCAACCCACCCCCTTCAGGTCGAGGTTGCCCGTCTGCCGAAGGACGTACTTGTGGAGATTGAATGCATTGCAGTGTCTAGTGCTTAATCGAGCTCCGACCTAGTATATAGCGTTGCAGCGCTTGAAACATGTATTCCTTGGGTGTGCGCGAGCTTCGAACGGGAACGGTGTCGTCGACAATATTGCAATGCGTCCGCCGGTGGTTTGAATTCCTCAAATAGCTAGTGTTACCCGCATAGTATGACATGAGGCGTTTACTTCATGCAAACCTGTTCCTTTTATTCATCCCTCTACTCGAGTCCCCGAATCCACTGCGGGCAAATTCGCGTCCAAGGTCGAGCTTTCGTTGACACACGTACTACTTATTCGCCCTACCGAGCAATGCACTGCACGTACACCGTTTAACTACGACTTCAACTACTTCAAAAAGCTTATGCCAGCTGCCACAAACCCTCGGCAATCCGGCAAAAGGCAGATTTCGTGAGGCCGCACACCTGCACGTGATCCAGGGAACGTCTGGCAGCTGCTGACGTCGACAACCACCACCATTTGCCAGTACGAAACAGGCAGAGACGGCTTTTACGCGGCCTACACATACACCGCCTGTCAATGGGATTTTATCTGTCCCTCAAAAGACGGTTGGAGAACATGCCAAGATTCAGTCGTGTGGCAGATTACTGCGTGCCAACTTTTCTGTCTGCATACATCTTGTAGGCCACTTTCCGACTGTATTGCCGGTTTGAGCAAGAATATTCATCGCAATACAAATTCTTCCAGATGGGGTTACTATGTTACTGTATTAGAAATAGGAGGTCAGTCTGGTCGACCGACGGCGCCGCAGCATGTAGATCATATGGTCACTCGATGTTGACAGACCCACCACCCTCATCTAGTCGGTTGGCTAAGGTCGGAACGGGGCAAGGACACCTCAAGTAAGTTTTCGCCTTGCATTTCTGCAGCATTCACCGTTATTTACCTATAGATCTTGATGTAGTGGTCTACCTCGCAGTAACGACCCCACTTCTATTATGGTTGAGCAGCCTCTACTATCGGCTCATCACCCTCTCTTCCGACCACTCGACACCTCCGCGGTACCCACCCGAAATCCTCAGCCGGAAACAAGTTCCCTTTGCAACGATCAACGATTCCGGGGATCTTGCTGTGTGCCAAAAGCAATCATGTAAAGGACGGTGGAAACCACCCAGAGCTCACCATTGCTCTACGTGTGGTGTCTGTCGAGTTGGATTTGATCATCATGTATGTCTGGCTGCCCTCATTCTTCTCGTTCGAAAGCTCACTCTTTCTTCCCTGTAGTGTCCTTGGATTGGGACATGCGTTACGACCGCCAATCGACCGACCTTCATGCTTTTTCTCCTCCTCACTTCCGTTACACTGCCCACTGCTCTCGCTCCTGTCATAAGCACCCTTCTCCGGCACGCAAAGAGCGCCTATGAAGCCTCGTGGGAGAATCCTTGGATTCGTACCAACTGGTGGAACTGGAGGGGGTCCTGGATTGTTTTTGGAGGTCCAGGTGGTCGGTATCTTGGAGCAACGTTTCTCGGGTACGGTGCTTTGAAGGGAAGGCGCCCCACGCCCGATACTAGCCCTAAGTTAGGGGATAACATTCAAGAGCCAAGCCTTTTGATTGCCATTACTGCCCTAATTGCTATCGCTCTGTCCGCATTCTGTGCGGTGAGTGAGCTGGCCTCTTTTTTGCCAAGGTCTCTTACCTGAGAGAACACAATCTTACCATCCATTGTCAGGTTCTTTTCATCATCAACCTTCGCAACGTTCTTCGTGGCCAAACTACCATTGGAACGTACGGAACTCCCGGGCCAAATTCTACCTCTTCCCAGCTAGTTTGGATCCCTTCCAATTCCGAACAGCGCGCGAACCCGGTGGACGGAACCGCGGTAGCGTCGAGCGGAACTGCTGTTTCTCGATTACCCCGGGAACGCCCTTATGACTTAGGCTGGCGTGAAAATATGCAGGCTCTGCTCAAGGGACTGAAGCGCGAAATGAGTGGTAAATCTTATGATATACCACGTTTGAATCCCGCGATGCTTCGAAGGATGCAGTTGAAGGCAGAAAGGCCTCAACGAGCTGTGGAAGAACGCATAGAATTGGACTTATAGCTTAATACGCTCAGAATTAAATGTATCTAGTGCTGTGATTAACCTGTACCTGCCGCTACGATGCTGGTCACTAGCAGGAACAAATTAATAGGGGGTATTGTGGGAAGTATCGGCTTACGCAAGTTCGTTCGACAGGTCCAGACGCGTCACCCTCGTAGACGCGTTTCAATTCCGCCTACTCAGCTCGCCCTCTCTACAAACCCCTTGAAGCCTCAGAGGAATTCGACCTAGACTTCGCAATGTTCCTAACACGCTCAGAATATGGTATGTGGCTGCTAAACAGACGTTCACGGTATTGGATCTTTGACCAACCCCATTTACCTAGATCGGGGTGTCAACACATTCTCTCCAGAAGGGCGGTTGTTTCAAGGTAAGCTACAAAGACAGGTATATAGCTCGAGCCTCGAAAATCTCACTCGCGTTTCCAGTCGAGTATGCCATTGAAGCGATCAAGGTTGGTGCCAACGTGTTGAGCGCCGATAGTCAAGCTGACAGTGAATCTCAATCCGGACCAAATAGCTCGGCTCAACAACGGTTGGAATTAAGACCCCAGAAGGCGTTGTACTAGGCGTAGAGAAGCGTGTCCAATCACCTTTACTGGAAGCCTCGTCCGTCGAGAAGATCATGGAAATCGACGCGCACTTGGGATGCGCGATGAGTGGTCTGACAGCCGACGCACGGACGATGATCGACCATGCCCGAGTAACCTCGCAAAACCACGCCTTCACTTATGACGAGAGAATTATGGTGGAGAGCGTTACTCAAGCTGTCTGTGACTTGGCTCTGCGATTCGGAGAGAGTATGGAGAATGAGGACGCGATGATGGTAAGCGCGGGGACGCAAACTGCACGGCCTGGCTGTGTCAGCTGACGATTCCTCATTACCAGAGTCGACCTTTTGGTGTTGCGTTACTAATTGCAGGGATAGACGAGTTGGGTCCGCAATTGTCAGTGCCTGCATTTAGCCACACCCTTACGGCTAGACTGAACACTAGCCCACAGGTACCACACTGATCCGTCAGGCACATTCGTTCGATACGAGGCAAAAGCCATTGGAAGCGGTTCAGAAGCTGCTCAAGCAGAGCTTCAGGACAAATATCATAAGGTTCGTCCTCCTATGGGACGTTGTATTGCAATGCTTCGTTTCGCTTATATATCTTGGTCACATTCAGCAAATGACTCTGCAAGAAGCCCAGCAGTTGACTTTGAAAGTTTTGAAGGATGTCATGGAAGAAAAGCTGGACAAACATAATGTGCAGCTCGCGCAGGTGTGTCTACCGGAAAACTCCAGAGAGAAAACTCTCATAATTCTGGCTTCCTTTAGGTAACGCCACAAACTGGTTTCGAAATATTAAGCGAGGAGAAATTACAATCTATCATCGACTCTATGTAGTGATATCATTCGTCAGCGTGAACGATTGCTGCTTTTTGGTGTTACATGCTGTCTCGGTCAGACCCAACAATATTGGACAACCGGTCAAGCGAACTTCTTACAAGGACAACGATAAAGGTCCCATCCCGACGTATCGAAGCCGTTTAAAATCACGGGCAAAAGTTCCTGACACTCCTGTAAAGCCGACTTCCATCGTTCTTCGGGATCGGAAGCACGATTGACAAAATGTAACTGGGTCAACGGCGAGGGCGCCTTCGTCTTGTCAGTTGGCGTGCCCCAGCGGTCACGCAACCATCCAACCATCAGCGCCGCTTCCTCTTGCGCCAACCTCTGCCTGCCGCCAAACCGGATATGCATTTCGGTCAACTGGGGACAAGCCCATTCCAGCTCCTCGGGGTTTGTGCCTTGAAGCTGTCCCAACTCCTTGGCGGCGGCTCGGAAAGCAGCCAAGCCGTCGATGTTGAGCTCCTTCAGCGTTGTGAAGCCAGAGAAAGTGTTGGCGGGGAACTCGGCCATCTCGTCCCCATCGGCTTTTACGGTAAGTATGACTGGTGCAACGACCCCCGTCGAACGCAGAAGCTCTCCAAGGGCTGGGAGGCAGTCAATGGATCGCTTTTGGGGTTGAGGGGTGATAGTCAACAACAGCGGTGGCGGTTTAGCCTTCCATCCATCCCGAAAGACCCTACTAGTGGTGAACCCACCACGACCCCTCCCTCTTCCACGACCCCTCCATCCTCCTCGTCCCACCGGGACCTCTTGAGTGACTGCCACACGACGCTGATGAGCCGGGCCCGGGAGAAAGTCCGCCGCAATGACTGTATGATCTTTGAAGACCGTGACGAGCACTGCTTGGGCCGAAAGCAGGGTGGCGCGCAGGGTCGACCTCACCGCGTGGTACTTAGAATCGAGAATCCCGGATTCCAGCAGGTGATTAGGTCTCGGGACATCTTGGGGTTCCAGCTTTGGTTGGTCGCCCAACCGGACGCGGGCGCAGCGTGGTGCCTCCAACCTCGCCAGCAATTCGAAGAAGTATGGTTGTGGGATGTCGAGCATTTCCAGGTTTATGAGTTCCGATAGGAGGATAGAGGAGGCTAGTGAGGTGTTTGAAGCTGCCAGTGCCATCGTCGCCGTGGGGAAGAAGTGGGCCAAAACCAGTGAGTCTAATCTTGGGGACTGAAGGATAATCTCCGACAATTCAGCAACCGACGGTGGTGAGGAAAGCCATGTAAGCTGTAGAGACCGTAGAGACGCCAGTCTCGGGGAGTCGTAGGACAAGGTAGCCGCTCGAAGGTGCACGTCCCGCAGTCTACGTCCTTCCGAAAGGGTGAATTGTGGTTGTGCCACCCCCCGTTTCGCCAGGTCGAACTCGGTGCTGTAGACGTACAAGTCTGCAAGGATCGGTGTCGGCGAATCGAAAACTGTTGCCACCTCGCCCAAAGAGTGTGCCGATCCGCAGTAGTCCAACGACTCCCATCGAGCCGAATGCGGACGGACGACGTCGAGGAACCACCCCACGTTTGAGCCGTGGGGTCTCATGTCACAGTTGACGAATAAGGGGGCATTCACCGACCTGTTGAGGAAGTATTGTACCGTTGAGGACCGAGTACGACAGTCCAGGACGGACCAGAACTGGGGCGAGGTCTGTATGGCCGTGTTCCAGCGCTTGCAGACGGTGCTGAGCGTCGAGAGCCGCTTCGGAAAGGGTTCAGAATCGAGACGAATGGCCAAATAGATAGTCCGTCCCAAGATCTCCATAGAGAGCTGGTGAAGGGGGAGAAAGCTATTGCGACGGTGGTTGAGGCGTGCGATGGCTTCTTGGGTCTGACGCGCGCAGGAAGCGAGGATCTCTTGCAGCGCCTCGATATTCGCCATTAGCTCTGGTTCGGTCTTGTCGTCGGCAACGCGACCACTGGGACGAAAAGAGTCAGCGAAAGATATACTGTTAGAAGATTAAAGCAGGTCTCACTCGGACGAGAAGCTGGCACCACGGCCGCGATTCACGCTAACCATGAGCCCGTCCAGAAGCTTTTGTACTTCATTCGTCGACGGGGAGTCTGTGCCGTTCACTTCTCTGGTGGAAGTGCGAATGATTTCAAAAGGGGATGGGAGGAGCATGTTAGGTTGACATTGTGGTTGACAGTCCTTAGATCTCCCTGTTACATGACTAAATAAATACCAAACTGGTCTTGAGTCAGAAATTGGCGCAACCGATTCTGGGGCCCTCAGAGAGGCCAGATGAAATCGAGTCGGTGGAAGTCGAGGTGAGGGACCCAGCAAATTCACTGATCCGGAGGGAGTCAGCACCGCCACAAAGGGTTCATCGGGGGTGTTATTATTCCCGCCGCACCCTACTGGCACAGGACCCTCGGGGTAAGTAGAAAATGGAGTAATAACTTCTACACAGAACAACACTAGCTGAGAACGTTACAGCTAGAGAACACGCCAACAAGCGCGGAAAACTCAAACCTCGTCGCCTTCCATATGTACAGCCCGCCACCGTACCGCCGGAGGACAGCCTTTCGAAATTCATGGTGTCATACCGGGATCGGCTCCAATATTTTGGGCACTCGGCTAACCAGCTGGAGCCATCCAACGGACCTGAAGTGAACGGTGAAAAGGTGCGGGGAGGAGAGAGGTCTCGCGGGTGTTGGCAGTCGGAGAACGGATTCTCGGAGGGGAACCTGAAGTAGATTGAGATTCGCAGATGATTTGCGAAGGATAGTTACAAGTGACGAAAACAGGTCTTCGTTTGGTCTGCTCAATGTCAGAGCTGTCATAGGATGAGGCTTAGTGGGTGGGTCTAACCGAATTGACGGCCTCTCCAAATTTCCGAACGGTAGGTACGGGGATCCACAGAATAGTCTGGTGGCGGCTGACAATTCTCTTTTACTAGAGTTAATCTTTTGGTACTGCGCTACTAATTACTGGGATAGATGAGCTGGGTCCATATGCAGGCACAATCGTTCGATACGAGACACAGGCCATTGGGGACGGTTCGGAAGCTGCTCAAGCAGAGGTTCAGCACAAATATCATAAGGTTTCGCCTTCATATGGGACCTTCTATTGCAAGGATTCGCTTCGCTCACTAGTATATGCCCTGGACACATTCAGCAAATGACTCTGCAAGAATGACTCTGAAAGTTCTAGAGGATGTCGTGGAAAAAAAGCTGGATAAATATAATGTGTATCTACTGGAGAACTCCAGACAGAAAACTCTCGTTATACTGGCTTCATCGAGGTAACGCCAAAAACTGGATTCGGAATATTAAGTGAGGAGAAGTAACAATCTATCATCGATGCTATGTAGTGGTATCGTTAATCAGCGTGAATGATCGCTGCTTTTTGGTGTTACATGTTCGCCTCTCGGTCAAACCCAGTACTATATACTGGACACCCGGTCAAGCAAACTTCTTACAAGTACAAAGATTAGGGCCCCATCCAGACGTATCGTAGTCGTTTACAATCCCGGGCAAAAGTTCCTGACACTCCTGCACAGCCGATTTCCATCGTTCTTCAGGATCGGAAGCATGATTGACGAAATGGAACTGGGTCAACGAGGAGGGCGCCTTCGTCTTGTCAGTTGGCGTGCTCCAGCGGTCGCGCAACCATCCGACCATCAGCGCGGCCTCCTCTTGCACCAACTTTTGCTCGTCGCCAAACCGGATATGCATCTCGGTCAGCTGGGGACAAGCCCAGTCCAACTCTTTGGGGTTTGTTCCTCGAGGCTTTCCCAGCTCCTTGACGGCGGCTCGGAAAGCCGCCAAGCCGTCGACATTGAGCTCCTTTAGCGTTGTGAAGCTAGAGAAAGTGTTGGCGGGGAACTCGGCCGTCTCGTCTCCATTGGTTTTTACCGTCAACCTGACTGGTGCAACGACCCCCGTCGAATTCAGAAGCTCCCCAAGAGCTGGGAGACAGTCGACAGATCTCTTTTGTGGCTGAGGGGTGACAGTTAACAACAGCGGCGGGGGTTTTGCCTTCCATCCATCTCGAAAGACCGTAGTGGTGTGCCCTCCGCGACCCCTTCCTCGCCCTCGTCCCCGTCCTCGGATGACTGTCATACGGCGCTGGCGAGTCGGAACCGGGAAAAAGTCCGCCGCAATGACAGCGTGATCTTTGAAGACCGTGACGAATACTGCTTGAGCCGAAAGGAGGGTGGTGCGCAGGGTAGACCTTAAGGCATGGTATTTAGGATCGAGAATCGCAGAGTCCAGCGGGTGACTGGTTCTCGGAACACCTTGGGAGTCCAGCTTCGGTTGATCGCCTAACAGGACATGGTCGCAGCGTGGTGCCTCCAACCTCGTCAGTAAGTCGAAGTAGTATGATCGTGGAACGTCGAGTATTTCCAGGTCCATGAGTTCCGATAGGAGGATGGAGGAGGTTGGTTGGGTGGTTGAAGTTGCCGGTACCGTCGTCGCCGTAGGGAAGAAGTGTGCCAAAACTAGCGAGTCTAATCTCGGGGACTGAAGGATAATCTCCGACAGCTCAGCAACCGACGGTGGTGAGGAAAGCCATGTGAGCTGTAGAGACCGTAGAGACGCGAGTCTCGGGGAGTCGCAGGACAAGGTCGCCGCCCGAAGATGCACGTCCCGCAGTCTACGTCCTTCTGAAAGGGTGAAAAGTGGTTGGGCCACTCCCTGTTTTGCCTGCTCGAACTCGGTGTTGTAAACGTAGAAGTCCGCTAGGATCGGTGTCGGCGAATCGAAAACCGTTGCCACCTCGCCCAAAGAGTGTGCCGATCCGCAGTAGTACAACGACTCCCACCGAGCTGAGTGCGGAAGGACGGCGTCGAGGAACCACCCCACATCTGAGCCGTGGGGTCTCGTGTCGCAGTTGACGAATAAGGGGGCATTCATCGACCTGTTGAGGAAATATTGTACCGTAGTGGACCGAGTGCGACAGTCCAGGACGGACCAGAACTGGGGCGAGGTCTGTATGGCCGTGTTCCAGCGCTTACAGACTGTGTTGAGCGCCGAGAGCCGCTTCGGAAAGGGTCCAAGATCGAAATGAATGGCCAGGTAGATGATCCGTCCCAAGATCTCCACAGGGAGCTGGTGAATGGGGAGAAAGCTATTGCGGCGGTGGTTGAGGCGTGCGATGGCTTCTTGGGTTTGACGCGTGCAGGACGCAAGGATGTCTTGCAGCGCCTCGACGTTCGCCGTTATCTCTGGCTCGGTCTTGTCGTCGGCAACGCGACCGCTGCGATGAAGATCGTCAGCGAGGAATCTACAGTTAGAGCATTAAAGCAGGTCTCACTCGGCCGAGAAGTTGGCACCACGGCCGCGATTCACGCTGACCATGAGCTCATCCAGGAGCTTTTGTACTTCATTCGTCGGCGGCGAATCTGTGTCGTCCAATTTTTTGGTAGGAGTGCGAAGGATTTCGAAAGGGGATGGGAGGAGCATGTTAGGTTGACATTGTGGTTAACATTACTTTCGCTATTACATGACCAAATAAATACCAAGCTGAGGACTCAAGTTTGAGTCAGAAACGTAATTGGCGCAACCGAGTCTGCTTGGAGAGGCCAGATGAAATTGAGTCAGTGGAAGGTGAGGTGAGGGATCCAGCAAATTCGCTGATCCGGAAGGAGTCAGCACTGCCACAAAGGTTCCATCGGGGGTGTCATTATTATCGCCGTATCCCACAAGTACAGGACCTCCGGGGTAGACAGAAATGGATCACAGCGTAGTAATAGCTTCTGCGCAGAACAGCACTAGTTAAGAACATTCAAGCTACCTAACATACCGACAAAGCGCGGAAAACTCAAACCTCGTTGCTTACATATCTACAATCCTCACACCATACCGCCGGAGGACAGCCTTCCATTGTTTCACTCCGGCATTGGTTCCAGTATTTTGGGTCCCTCGGCTCGCCAGCTTGAGCCATCGAACGGACGTGAAGTGGACGGTGGATAGGTGCAGGAGCAGCCAAGAGGTCTCGCGGGTGTTGGCAATTGGCGAACGAAAGGAGCTGATTCCCGGAGGTGAGCCTGAGGTAGTTTGAGACTGGTTCCCAGACGATTTGCGAATAATACCTTCAAGTGACGAAAGCAGGTCTTCGTTTTGCCTGCTCAATAATTTCAGATCTGTCATAGTATGAGGCTTGGTAGGTTGGTTTAACCGAGTTGACGGCGTCTCCAAATTTCTCGAAAGCCTCTCGTTGATGAAATGAAGATACTACAGGCTGGGGGATGCTTTTAGAAGATCGTAGGGAGAGGGGAATGGGATCGCCGGCCGGTCGGTGCCCGCAACATCGTCAGCTTCGTCAGTCCCTCACCATGGTTCTTAAGAAGAGGGAAGTAGGAAAGAATGATGAAATACCCAGGTGACCTCTCAAAACCACGCCTTCACTTATGACGAGAGCATTAAAGTGGAGAGCGCTACTCAAGCTGTGTGCCCCTTGGCTCTGCGTTCCGAGACACTTTTGCGGCTACTATGCTGAACACTTACCCACAGGTACCACACTGATCCGTCGTGCACATTGATTGGATACTGGACACGGACCATTGTGAGCGGTTCAGAAGCTGCTCAAGCAGAGCTTCAGGACAAATATCATAAGGTTTCGCCTTCATATGGGACCTCGTATTGCAATGATTCGCTTCGCTCACTAGTATATGCCCTGGACACGTTCAGCAAATGACTCCGCAAGAAGCCCAGCATTTGAATTTGAAAGTTCTAGAGGATGTCGTGGAAGAAAAGCTGGATGTGCAGCTCGCGCGGGTGTATCTACAGTCATGTACCCCTCCTTGCACCACGACCCCTCCTTGCACCAGTTGCTTGCTTCCCAGTAACTGCAGCCCAAGCTGACCATGATTTCTTGGCCAACCATTTATATTGCATATCTTAGTACATTCTTAAGTTTGTGGATCATAATAACAAGGGAGGGAGGACAGAAGTGGGAAAGAATGCAAGTTAGGGGCTAAATTGCGGTTTTGGTAACACATATTTTGGACTTGTGTAGCAGCAGCCTCTCAAGCTGAGGAAATGATTCTGGGTGCGATACTTTGTAGCATTATCACATTGCAATGCCTAGAGATGTATTTGGAGCATGGTAATATACATTTTTTGGGTCAAAAGTGTGAGAAAAAGGCATCTGGTGCAAGGAGGGGTCACCCCAAGAAAATCCCCCTACCATAGAATACCTCCACCCCACCCTTCCCCCTTCCCCAAGCTGTTTCAAATTTTGTTCGTCTGTAGAATGTGTGTATAATTATTGCTCTGCTAAACTACACGGCATTCTAATACGATTTGACTGACTGGTGACGGAAATATGTTAAGGTGGTGCAAGGAGGGGTCAATGACTGTACTGGAGAACTCCGGACAGAAAACTCTCATCATAATGGCTTCATCTAGGTAACGCCACAAAATGGATTCGGAATATTAAGTGCGGAGAAATTACAATCTATCATTGATACTATGTTGTGGTATCATTTATCAGCGTGAACTTTGAACGATCGCTGCTTTTTGGTGTTACATGCTCGCCTCTCGGTCAGACCCAGTACTATATACTGGACAGCCCGGTCAAGCAAACTTCTTACAAGTACAATGATTGGGACCCCATCCAGACATATCGTAGTCGTTTACAATCCCGTGCAAAAGTTCCTGACACTCCTGCAGAGCCGATTTCCATCGTTCTTCAGGATTGGAAGCCTGATTGACGAAATGAAACTGGGTCAACGGGGAGGGCGCCTTCGCCTTGTCAGTTGGCGTGCCCCAGCGGTCGCGCAACCATCCGACCATCAGCGCCGCTTCCTCTTGCACCAACTTTTGCTCGTCGCCAAACCGAATATGCATCTCGGTCAACTGGGGACAAGCCCATTCCAACTCTTCGGGGTTTGTTCCTCGAGGCTTTCCCAACTCCTTGGCGGCGGCTCGGAAAGCAGCCATGCCGTCGATATTGAGCTCCTTCAGCGTTGTGAAGGCAGAGAAAGTGTTGGCGGGAAACTCGGCCGTCTTGTTTCCATTGGCTTTTACCGTCAGCCTTACTGGTGCAACGACCCCCGTCGAATGCAGAAGCTCTCCAAGAGCTGGGAGACAGTCGACCGATTGTTTTTGTGGCTGAGGGGTGACAGTTAACAACAGCGGTGGGGGTTTTGCCTTCCATCCATCCCGAAAGACGGTGTGCCCTCCGCGACCCCTTCCTCGTCCTCGTCCCCGTCCTCGGATGACTGTCATAAGACGCTGACGAGTCGGGACAGGGACAAAGTCCGCCGCAATAACAGTGTGATCTTTGAAGACCGTGACGAATACTGCTTGGGCCGAAAGGAGGGTGGTGCGCAGGGTAGACCTTAAGGCATGGTATTTAGGATCGAGAATCCCAGAGTCCAGTGGGTGAGTGGGTCTCCGAGCACCTTGGGACCCCAGCCTCGGTTGATTGCCTAATAGGACGTTGTCGCAGCGTGGTGCCTCCAACCTCGTCAATAAGTCGAAGTAGTATGATCGTGGAACGTCGAGTATTTCCAGGTCCATGAGTTCCGATAGGAGGATGGAGGAGGCTGGTTGAGTGGTAAAAGTTGCCGGTGCCGCCGTCGCCGTAGGGAAGAAGTGTGCCAAAACTAGAGAGTCCAATCTGGGGGACTGAAGGATAATCTCCGACAACTCAGCAACCGACGGTGGTGAGGAAAGCCATGTGAGCTGTAGAGACCGTAGAGACGCGAGTCTCGGGGAGTCGCAGGACAAGGTAGCCGCCCGAAGGTGCACGTCCCGCAGCCCACGTCCTTCCGAAAGGGTGAAAAGTGGTTGCGCCGCCCTTTGTTTCGCCAGCTCGAAATCGGTGCTGTAGACGTACAAGTCCGCTAGGATCGGTGTCGGCGAATCGAAAACTGTTGCCACCTTGCCCAAAGAGTATGCCGATCCGCAGTAGTACAGCGACTCCCACCGAGCTGAGTGCGGAAGGACGGCATCGAGGAACCACCCCACGTTTGAGCCGTGGGGTCTCGTGTCGCAGTTGACGAATAAGGGGGCATTCATCGACCTGTTGAGGAAATATTGTACCGTAGTGGACCGAGTGCGACAGTCCAGGACGGACCAGAACTGTGGCGAGGTCTGTATGGCCGTGTTCCAGCGCTTGCAGACGGTGCTGAGCGTCGAGAGCCGCTTCGGAAAAGGTTGGAGATCGAAATGAATGGCCAAGTAGATAGTCCGTCCCAAGATCTCCACAGGGAGCTGGTGAATGGGGAGAAAGTTATTGCGGCGGTGGTTGAGGCGTGCGATGGCTTCTTGGGTTTGACGCGTGCAGGACGCGAGGATGTCTTGCAGCGCCTCGACGTTCGCCTTTAACTCTGGCTCGGTTTTGTCGCCGGCAACGCGACCGCTGGGGTGAAGATCGTCAGCGAAAGATCTACGGTTAGAAATTAAAGTAGGTCTCACTCAGACGAGAAGTTGGCACCGCGGCTGCGATTCACGCTAACCATGAGCTCGTCCAGGAGCTTTTGTACCTCATTCGTCGGCGGTGAGTCTGCATCGTCTGATTTTTTGGTGGGAGTACGAAGGTTTTCGAAAGGAGAAGGGAGGAGCATGTTAGGTTGACGTTGTGGTTAACGTTACTTTCACTATTACATGACCAAATAAATACCAAGCTGGGGACTCAGATGAATTTGCGTCAGTGCAGGTCGAGCTAGCACACTCGCTGATCCGGAGGGAGTCAGCACTGCCACACAGATCGGGGATGTCATTATTATCGCCGCCGTGTCCTACAAGTACAGAACCTTCGGGGCAGACTGAAATGGATCACAGGGGAGTAATAACTTCTACGCAGAACAACACTAGTTGATAACATTAAAGCTAGAGAACATACCGAATCGAAAACGCGGAAAACTCAAGTCTCGTTGCTTCCATGTCTACAACCATCACACCGTACCGCCGGAGGACAGCCTTCCATTGTTTCATACCGGCATTAGTTCCCGTATCCTGGGCCCCTCGGTTAGCCAGCTTGAGCCATCGAACAGACGTGCAGTGGACAGTGGATAGGTGCGGGTGGAGAGAGGTCTCGTGGGAGTTGGCGATTGGCGAACGGAAGGAGCACTGGAAAACTCCAGACAGAAAATTCTCATCATACAGGCACCATCTAGGTAACGTTACAAACTGGGCTCGAAATATCAGGAAATTACAATCTATCATCAATGCGATGTAGTGCTATCATTCGTCAGCGTGAACGGTTGCTACCTTTCGGTATTACATGCTCGCCTCTCGGCCAGACCCAGCAATACTGGACAACCAGTTAATCGAACTTCGTACAAGGACAAAAGTCGTCTACAATCCCGGGTAAAAGTTTCTTACACTCCTGGAACGCTGACCTCCATCCCTTTTCCCGATCGGAAGCGTGATTGACGAAATGGAACTTGTTCAACGGGGAGGGCGCCTTCGTCTTGTCGCTTGGCGTGCTCCAGCGGTCGCGCAACCATCCGACCATCAGCGCGGCCTCCTCTTGCACTAACTTTTGCTCGCCGCCAAACCGGATATGCAGCTCGGTCAACTGGGGACAAGCCCATTCCAACTCCTCGGAGTTTGTTCCTCGAGGCTTTCCCAACTCCTTGGCGGCGGCTCGGAAAGCAGCCATGCCGTCGATATTGAGCTCCTTGAGCGTTGTAAAGCCAGAGAACGTGTTGGCGGGGAACTCGAGCGTCTGGTCCCCATCGGCTTTTACCGTAAGTATGACTGGTGCAACGACCCCTGCCGAGTGTAGAAGCTCTCCAAGGGCTGGGAGACAGTCGATGGACGGCTTCTGTGGCTGAGGAGCGATGGTTAACAACAACGGTGGGTTTGCCTTCCATCCATCCCGAAAGACCGTAGTGGTGGCAGTCGTACGGGGCTTACGATCCGGTGCTGGGAAAAAGTCTGCCCCAATGACCGTGTGATCTTTGAAGACAGTGATGAGTAGTGCTTGAGCCGAAAGCAGGGTGGTGCGCAGGGTCGACCTCAGCGCACGGTACTTGGGATCGAGAATCCCAGAGTCCAATAGGTGAGTAGCCCTGGGTACATCTTGGGGTTCCAGCTTCGGGTGATCCCCTAACAGGACGCGGTCACAGCGTGGTGCCTCCAACCTCGTCAATAATTCGAAGTAGTATGATTGTGGGACTTCGAGTATTTCTAGGTCCCTGAGGTCCGATAGGAGGATTGAGGATGCTGTTTTGGTGGTTGAAGCTGCAGGTGCCGTCGCCGTTGACGTAGGGAAGAAGTGGGCCAAAACTAGCGAGTCCAATCTCGGTGACTGCAGGATGATCCGCGAGAGCTCAGCAACTGATGGTGGCGAGGAAAGCCATGTGAGCTGCAGAGATCGTAGAGATGCCAGTCTCGGGGAGTCGCAGGACAAGGTAGCCGCCCGAAGGTGCACGTCCCGTAGGTTACGTCCTTCCGAAAGGGTGAATAGTGGTTGGGCTACTCCCTGTTTTGCTTGTTCGAACTCGATATTGTAGACGTAGAGGTCCGCTAGGATCGTTGTCGGCGTATCGGAAACTGTTGCCACCTCGCCCAAAGAGCGTGCCGATCCGCAGTAGTACAACGACTCCCATCGAGCCGAGTGCGGAAGGACGACGTTGAGGAACGACCCCAGGCCTGAGCCGTGAGGTCTCGTGTGGCATTTGATGAATAAGGGGGCATTCATTGACCTGTTGAGGAAATATTGTACCGTAGTGGGCCGAGTGCGACAGTCCAGGACGGACCAGAACTCTGGCGAGGTCTGGATGGTCGTGTTCCATCGCTTGCAGACGGTGCTGAGCGTCGAGAGCCGCTTCGGAAAGGGTTCGCGATCGAAATGAATGGCCAAGTAGATAGTCCGTCCCAAGATCTCCACAGGGAGCTGATGAATGGGGAGAAAGCTATTGCGACGGTGGTTGAGGCGTGCGATGGCCTCTTGGGTTTCACGCGTGCAGGAAGCGAGGATGTCTTGCAGCGCCTCGATGTTTGCCACTATCTCTGGTACGGTCTTGTCGTCGGCAACACGGCCGCTAGGATGAAGATCATCAGCGAAAGATGCACGGTTAGAACATTAAAGCAGGTCTCACTCGGACGAGAAGTTGGCGCCACGGGCGCGATTTACGCTAACCATGAGCTTGGCCAGGAGCTTTTTTACTTCATTCGTCGACGGCGAGTCTGTGCGCTTCTGTACTTCATTCGCCGGCGGCGGGTCTGTGCCGTTCTTTCTTGCGGTGAGAGTGCGAAGGAATTTAAGAACGGAAGAGAGGAACATGTTAGGTGCATTGTGGTCGACGTTCCTCTCCCTATTACATGACGAAATAAATACCGAACTGAAGACCCAAGTTTGGAGTCAGAAACGTAACTGGCGCAACCGGGCCCTTGACCAGGTGAAAGTGAGTCAGTGCAAGTCGAGGTGATCTGGAAGGAGTCAGCACTGCCACAAAGGTTCCATCAGGGGTGTTATTATTCTCGCCGTATCCTACAAGTACAGAGCCTTCGGGGTAGACAGAAATGGATCACAGGGGGGTAATAACAACAACACTAGTTGAGAACATTTAAGCTAGAGAACATACCACTAGTAACAAAGCGCGCAAACTCAAGCTTCGTTGCCTTCCATATCTACAACCCTCACACCGTACCGCCGGAGGGCAGCCTTCCATTGCTTCATACCGGCATTGGTTCCAGTATTTTGAGCACCTCGGCTCGCCAGCTTGAGCCATCGAACGGACGTGAAGTGGACCGTGGATAGGTGCGGGAGGAGAGAGGTCTCGCGGGTGTTGGCAATCGGCGAACGGAAGGAGCTAGTTCTAGGAGGGGAACCTGAGGTAGATTGAGATTGGTTCGCAGACGATTTGCGAAGAATAGTTTCAAGTGACGAAAGCAGGTCTTCGTTTGGCCTGCTCAACGTCATGTCTGTCATAGGATGAGGCTTGGTAGGTGGGTCCAACCGAATTGACGGCGCGTCCAAATTTCCCGAATGCTTCTCGTTGATGAAATGAAGATATTTAAGGTTGGGGGATGTTGTTAACAGGTCTGGAGGAGGGGCGAATGGGATCGGTGGCCAGTCGGGTGCCCGCAACATCGTCAGCTTCGTCAGTCCCTCACCATGGTTCTGAAGGAAGAGTGAAGTAGAAGAAGAAGAAGATAGCGGGATGGCCGGTTGCTGGGGGCCCGGGAATCCACCAATTAAGCCTGGCCCGCCTTGTCCGTCGATGGGGATACCGAGCGCTTGTGCCGCTAGAACCTGCTCATCGACTTCCTCTGCACGATAGGAGGTCAATGTCAAGTCGACCAAACTCGGGAGGGAAGCTCTGAGGAGTGCAAGGAAGACGGGGCTCCGCGGAACGGCGATAAGTGATAGCCTCTGCAGGTTTGGCAGAGAAAGCAGCTGCCTCGGCTCGCCTGCGTCATCCTCTTCGGCTTCTTCTTCCGCGTCTTCCTCGTCTTCGAAGTCCCCAATACCACCGCCAACGACCTCTAGTTCCTCCAGCTCCGGGGTCCACGTGAGCAACTCCGTCACGGGATCAGTGACGAACGTGGAAGGTAACATTTCGGCATCAGGGACCCCAAGGCCTTTAATCGACTTAAGTCTCGCACCGCAAGACTCCTGGAGGCTTTTGAGGGAGAGACGACTGAGAACGAGTTTCGGATGGAGCTTGAGGTGGCATAGGAGCGGGGTCAGGTGAAATAGCTGCGTCAAGGCGGTATCGGTTGCTAGTCGGGATTTGATAGAATTGGGTCCTAGAGTCGATATGTCGAGGGTCGTAATCCAACGTCCTGGAGTTGAATATGGGATACGGCGGATAGCGTCCCATTGCATGTCGGCTTTGACGAGAGTGTCGCGTAATGAGAGGAGCGAGGCCTGCGACGCAATGCTCGGGTTTGCATAAAGAATTGGGGCCAATGCGGCCTAGGAGATACGATGGATTTGAGTGCGCTGGCGGTACAAAAGCCGAGAAAAACTCGCCTTGAACGCCTTGCAGACGCTTAGAAGATCCGCTCCAATGACGATTGAAGTTCCGCCCAGTGCTCGCTTGAACAGCTGGATATCCCCCAGGACAATCTCCAGAATTTGTCTCCAAACTTCTTCTGGCATTGACAGGGCGTGCGTAGGTTGCTTTGTGGGTAGTAGCGGACAAACGAGGAGGAGAGCATTGCGAGTGTTCAAGAGAATTCTACCCTGCTGTCGGCGCGTTTGCGGGGTAGACGTTTTGCGGGGACCGGGGGATGGCTGTAGAGCTGAGCTCGTGAGGTCGAAATAGCCGTGAATAGTGTGGATAGTAGTAGTGGACATCTTGGATGTAAGATGTTGGGGAGGTTGGGGAGGTGCTACTGGAGAGTGGAAGCCAAGGCCACCTTGGGGGGCGAAATTATGTACGAGACTGAAATGCAAGGCGTGTGAACAATCGCCACAAATACGTCGCCAAAAGTTCGACCAACCACCAACCCAAACCCAGAAACGATGGGTAAGAAGAACCTCAACCCAGCAGATGCTCATCGTAAGTCTTCTAACATGTTCCGAAACCATGCCACGCTTATGCTTATATCAGATACACAGGGAAAGCGCTAAAGAAAAAAGAGAAGGAGAAGGTAAGGAACATCGCCTGCAGTTTTACCGGAAACCTCGGCTGAGATGCATGGGGCTTCGGTTGGTAGAACAAGGAAACGCGAACCAAGGCTCGGGAAGTCAAAACGCTCAAAACCGATACTGGTGGTTCGTGCTTTGTCTTCGTGTATCCGAGTTTACCGAAACTAAGCGAATTTCACTTTCCCTGTTCACAGAGCTGTCAGCAGAAATCCGAAAACTTGAAGAAGCTCGTAAGCCATTTCCTACTATCAACGTCATCGGAGTTCTTACTTTTGTGTTTCCCACCTAGGCAATCGCAATGAATTGGACAAGTCCGGCCAAGCCCGTCTGTCAGAACTCCGTTCCGAGCTTGATCGGGTGAAGAAAACGAAGGCAGACTACGTTGAAAAACACCCGGAACATCGTAAACTTGTGTATGGAGAGCGCAAGGCTGAAGATGATAGGGAAGAAGGGGCTTCTGGTTCAGCTTCCACCAACAACCGATCGCTGTTCAAGAAGAATGGTCTACCGAAGCATCCAGAACGGAGTATCTACTATGACCCTGTCATGAATCCGTATGGCATGCCCCCACCTGGAATGCCCTACATAGAAAGGCGTGAGTATTATTATCTGCTGCCGAGGTCCGACGCTCTGTTAACAGACTTGGTGCAGCACTGCTACCTCACGAGCTTCCTGCTGAAGGGATTACTGCTGGGGGCGCTGAAGAAGCTAGTGGAAGCAGTGATGAGAGCAGTGATGAGGATGAAGGTATGGGTTTTTACCTCGGACGATTTATTTTCAGAATTCTTACTTTTACTTGAATGCAGAGGGTGACTCCGATGTCCCGCTTCCACCTGGTGCTGAGGGAAAGGAAGGGGACCATGACGATAGTAGCGATGACGATGACTCCTCGCTCAAAGACATCCCTCTTCCACCAGGTTCTCCACCCTCCCGGGCCAAGCCAATGGCAGGTTCGTGGCGTATTGCACCGTTGTTTCAAACGATTACTCACCCCTTGGTTGTTGTACGTAGCACCCCCCCTCCCACCAGGTCCTCCACCACCTCCAGGCTACATGCCAACATTCGATGCTTATGGTGGCATGATTCCGCCTCCTCCACCGCCCGGTTTTGGCGTAACCGGATACCCCATGGTACCTCCACCGCCTCCACCGCCAGGATTTGCTGTCTCTATGTATCCAGCGGGGGTTCCACCTCCACCTCCACCGCCTCCTGGCTTCGCACCAGCACAAGTAGTAGCACCAAGTCCTTTCGACTATCCTTCAAACCACCCAGTCCCACCTACATACCCTACATACCCACCTCCCCCACCTCCTGGTTCCTCTCAAATACCACCGCGGCCTAAAGGACTTCCCCTCAAACCGTCTTTACCGCCACCGCCGCCCGGTCTTCCTTCGAAACCAGGTGCACCACCCTCAGGGGCGGTTATCAGCGCAGAACCGGAGTTGAGGGACCTCAAGAAGGAAAGTACAGCTTTCGTGCCGGCTGCATTGAAACGAAAACAAGCTGAGAAGGACAAGGATGGGAGCGGGAAGAAAGCGAGGCTAGACGCCAGCTCTTGAATTGGGTCGGATCAAGCTCCAAGACCCTCAAATTAGAATATTCACGCATTTCATTCGCTCCTTACCGCACGACCGCAGGTTCTGCTGTATGACATAAAATTTTAACCAATCAGATAGGCTTACTTATTCTGGCCAATTTTATTTTTCGAACTACCGTTTCCTGTGCGGAGTAGCTACCTAGAATCGGGCTACTTTCGTCCAGGGATTTAAGGTTCTGAAGCTCTGTAGCTCAAATTTAACATCATACCACACTGTCGGGCAACCCGAGCATAGTTGGCTCGTGAAGTGCATGCTGGGGAAAGCGTCTCATGGTATTAGGAATAAGTAGCACCCAAGCAACGATCCCTCTATTCTTGGGCAACGACCTTGAACTTGAAGTCCACACCCTCCCCATCCTTCATCATCACATTGGCCGTGTACTCGCCAAGTCTTTTCACCTTTCCGCCAGATATTGTGACGACGGCATGCGGTGCAACGAGGTTCAGACCGTGCGCGACTTGGAATGCCTGGACGAGGTCGGTTGAGGTCACAGAGCCGAAGATTGAAGTACCGCGAACAGCGCGACGAGGTAGAGCCAGAGCGGTAAGAGAAGCGATTTGAGAGCGAATCTTCCCGTAGTCGACTTCCGAGGATGTTGTTGTCGATGTGGTACTTGTGGCCGCACGCTATCGGAAATGCTATTAATGGCACGCGAGAATTCGCGAATAAAAGGACAACGTACGGGAAGAGGCATGGTCAAGGGAGCGCCCTTGACTACATATCTTGCCATGCCCTTGGGAAACAGGTCATTGCGCATGCGGCCAGGATTTACAGATCGGACGGAGCCTGACGTAGAAGTGGTGAGCGAGCTTGCAACTTGAATTGCCCATATATCACCTACCGATTTCACCAAGGCCTTCAACATGCTGAGTGAGTTGAACCTGAATCGTCCTGTGCGTGGATTTGTTTCGCCGCTGTTCGTGACGAGAACTGAATTCAGTTCCTTGAGCACTCAACAAAAGGCATGCAACTTACAGCTATTGCGGTAGCACTACGTGATCCAGAGGCCAGTGGCTGGCATCGAAGAAGAGTTGTGGTTCGAGGAATCATTGTAGGCGGGAGTGTAGGTCGTTGTCGTGCGTCAACTTTTGGGTGAGGGTCGGCGATGTGTGATTACTCAGAAGATCGCCGTGGACGGTCCCTCAACCCCCCTTTGATTCCAACCAAGACTTGGCTCGCGTTAAGAGCGCTGACTTGGAGTCTGTTCAGCACAAGACCAGTATTCTTATACTTAGAATAAGCCCTCCAGCCACATTCGGGATACTTCCACTCTCCTGCTAGCCCCAAGAACCACCTTACCTCAAGCTATTGCGAACGTGTCCCGACTTACTTTCCAAAGCTAGCGTTGACCACCCTTCTCAAAATGAAACGGACATCAATGATCGGAATCTCCTCGCTTTAATAATGGAAATCAGAACCAGTAGCAAGGTCACTCCGACGAAGACCAGCCACTATCTACCTGGCTTCCACCACACCCTTCGATTGCAGCTTCGAAGTTAATTCCCGTTGGAACAAGGGCGTTTGTCCATGAGGCGACTCATATGCACACGAAACGGAATCGATGTATGGACGGAAGCCCGTTGATTCCGATGAGCTCATCGACCTCGCTTAGCACGATATAACGACACCAAGATCACAACAAGGTCAAGCAGGTTCGGCCTCCACTTCGTCGCCTGACTCTCACGTCCGCACGCGACCTTTTTCCCTGCTCCATCTTTTCACTCTCTTCTACATGACATTCGATCTCGACGACGTCAAGAAGGCTGAGGCCGCCAAAGCACGAGCCGCAGCTGCGTTGAAGAGACCGTCGGCAATACTGCATCGGACCCCATTTGTCCCGCCAATTGCGGTTGCTGCCGAAGGTCGAGGCTCGGCGATTTTCTTCCTTCAACCTAAAGGCTAACTACATACATCAGGCATCTATGTCGACCTCGCCGACGGACGACGCGTGGTTGATGGCGTCGGAGGAGCTGCCGTAGCTTCAATAGGTATGGGAAAAGTAGTCGCTCACCATCGGCAACGCTGATAACCGGGGTTTCCCACAGGAATGGGCAACAAAAGAGTTATTCAAGCTATCAAAGATCAGGCAGAGAAAATGTCTTGTGGGTCGTTGCAAGAAGGATTGCAAACTAGCAATTGACCGTCCTAATTCGTCACAACAGACGTCTATAACGCTCAATGCTCCAATGAAGCAGCCGAAGAGCTCGCCCATATGATGATAGAGCAGAGTAAAGGTGCCTTTGAACTGGTGGGCTTTGTGTCGGGAGGTTTGTTGAGAACTTTCTGAAGTGCAACAGCCTTCGTTCTAATACTCTGCGACAGGATCTGAAGCTATGGAAGGTGTTATTAAGCTTGCCCGTCAATATTTCTACGAGACCAGTAAGTGCTCGTCGTTAGCAGGTACCCAGATAGCTCAACATCCCCACCCCTTAAGACCAATCAAAGCGGAGGAACTTCATTGCCAGGAAGCTCAGCTACCACGGCAACACTATTGGAACGCTCGAATTATCCCATCATATCTCCCGGCGTACGCCGTATGAGGTTATTCTAGACCACGAGCACTTCCATCATGTCAGCCCAGCGTATGCCAAACGCTATCAGAAACCGAACGAAACCGAGGATGAATACGTGAATAGGCTAGCGCAGGAGTTGGACGATAAGTTTAAGGAATTGGGACCTGACACAGTTATTGGCTGTAAGCTGCTCTTTTTAATTTTACTCCGCGAACGTCACCGATTTTAAAATGTTTGTACATCAAGTCGTGGCAGAAACCGTCGTCGGGGCTACAGCTGGCGTAGTTCCTCCACCGAAAGGTTACCTCAAGGCCATGAAACGGGTGTGTGATCGCCACGGCGCGTTGTTCATCTTGGACGAAGTCATGTCGGGGATGGGTCGGATGGGAACTATGCATGGTTGGGAGACATATGGTGATGGAGCTTCGCCAGACATCCAGGCCGTCGCGAAGGGACTTGGGGGAGGGTAAGCTGGAGAAGCAGTCCTCCAATGAAGACTGACGGATCATTTGCTGCAGTTACGCTACAATCGGTGCGGTTCTGATGAACAAACGTGTCGCTGACGGAATAAGACAAGGGAGTGGATGGTGGCAGGTTCGGTCCCTTGTGTCCGCAGATGCGACCGCCACCTGACCAGTTGTTATCGGTTCCCTACAGCATGGACATACGTACCAAGCCCACCCAATTGCGGTAGGTTTCAGATCCCTCGAAGACCTTTACTGCCCGCTTATCCGGCATTCTCCTGTGTCAGTGCGCAGCCGCTCTCGAAGTGCAGAGAGTCATTCAAGACGAAAACATGCTTCAGAACTGCAGGGAAACAGGCCAATACATGAAGGATCTCCTGACACAGAAACTTCAATCTCCAAATAGTCCAGCAGCGCCTTACGTCTTTGACATTCGTGGCAACGGTGGATTTTGGGGAATCGAGTTTGACATCCCGCCAGAACAGGATTTCGGCAGGAACTTTAATATGAGAAAGCGTTTCGGGGTCCTGTTGCAAGCAAAGACCATGGAGAAGGGGCTAATTTGCATCGCTATGGATGGCGGTGCTGATGGTTTCCGAGGCTCGCATGCCATCGTGAGTTCGGTCGCACAGTTGGTTTACGATAACTCATGGCATCTCGCTATACATAGCTTGCTCCGCCTTACAACATTACTAGGGAAGGCGTCGAAACCATCGTTGACTTGTTCGTTGATAGCGTCGAGGAACTCGTTAAGGAGGTTCTCCTGTGACGCTTTTGACAACTTCCAAGCACCCGACGTCTAGAGTGGTATATTTAGAAAGGAATGAACTTAAATAACGTACATCTGAAACTACTGGTCCCCCCACCCCCCTGCAATCTACTTTTTCTTGAGCTCGGCGACCCATTTGCCCTGCGAACCTGACTTCTTAACCGCTGGCGGGCGGAACGCCTCAGGCTCGATCCTCCCTAACCTACTGACTGTGAGGTCTCCTGAATACCTGCTGTCGGCGCTACTGACAGACACCGAATCCTCCGGTACTACAGACCTTCTCAGGTCTTCGACTGAAGATCCCTTGTACTGATAATGCCTAGACATGTTCAAAGTGCTCCAGCTTTTTCTAACGCTTGACGCGTCTGATTCGTCTCCACTGGGTGGGCCAACGGTCGAGAACGATCGAAGAGCTCTGTTCCTCGCTTCGAGTTGAGCTATCTTGGTTTTCACAGACGACGGGACGCCTCGAGAAGAGGAAGTTGTAGAGGTCTGAGTATGTAGACTGCTGTCTGTCGAAATGGAGGACATGCTGAGGTTGCTCTTGTGGCCTGATCTGCGGAATTCAGGTATCCCTCGCGCTGTCGTTGATGAGGAAAGGGTAGACCGTGAATGGCCCTCTGGTCGTGTGACGGAAGCTTGTGAGGGAGGCCGAGCTGGTGAAGGTTGCACCTCTGAGGTAGCTTGACGATCACTCGATCTCTGTTGCACCGGTAAGGATGTCATGACTGCAACGCCACGCGAGACCTTCGTAATCTGTGCGGTCGTCGGCACCCCACTCCAACGAGCCTCTTCTTCGGTCGGCGCAGGTACAGGAGGGAATGGAAAACCATCGATAATCATCGAGCCGTCCGGGTGACCATTTCGATTTGCGGGTATTCGC
This sequence comes from Tulasnella sp. 424, assembly GCA_019633425.1. Taxonomy (NCBI): domain Eukaryota; kingdom Fungi; phylum Basidiomycota; class Agaricomycetes; order Cantharellales; family Tulasnellaceae; genus Tulasnella; species Tulasnella sp. 424. The sequence continues at coordinate 131,502 of WSUB01000068.1, read as the reverse complement.
TCGCGTCCTGGACGAGGAATCACGTCTCCAACCGAAAACGAGGTTACCGGTCGAGGTTGGATGCGCGTTTGCGGCTTTGGTTGAACAATGGCGGATGCGTGAAAGCTGGGGTACCGGGAGGAAGAAAATACCATAGCTGATTGTGAACGACCCATGCTTCTTGCAGTACTCGAATCTCCTGGAACACGCATTTTGCTGGGGGAGGACTGCCCAACGTCGGTGACATCCGTGGGCCGTATCGGCGAAGGGCTGGAAGTGAACTGCGAGCCATTTGCACCGCCAATCATTGGCAACGATGTCTCCAACAAATACTCCTCCTTCCCAAGACGAATGGCAGCTTGCTCGGTCAACTCCTCGGCGTCCAAACTTCTATCCCCTTCATGTTCTTCCCACATTCCATCACGACTCATGTCCCCTGCTAAGGCTGTCCCGAGGATAGGAGAAGCTGATCCCACCCGGTCGTGATCTACTTCAAATGACTGATCTCCATCCCCGAGTCGAGTTTGGGTGGGAGTGCGTGACAGCAACGCAGAATCAACTGCTCCGTATATCCCCCTATCATCATCCGTGTACCCAGATGATTCCGAGTCGCTGTCCATTTCGTCGTCAGCCGCAGCGGACGCCGTCAGCTTCATCCCTATCGGGGAAAACGTGGGACTGGGCTCTGCCATATGTCGGAGTTTGGGATGCAATAGAGGCACGCTTTCACTCCTTGTGACCACAGGAGCTGGGGCGACAGGCTTCCTCGAACCTCCATTTGGAGATGATTGACTGTGCGCCGTAACCATTGAGTAGGACTTGTTATGCGCTACTTGCGGCCGTAACTCGTCCGCAAACGCCACGGTCTTTGAGCGCGACACAGTTGGCGCTTGTCCTCCAAATATCTCCTGGGCTCGAGCCCTGCCCCTTTCTGGGGAGCTCAAGATCGAGCGCGTTGGTGAGGTCTGACCAACCGAACGAGTAGGAGAGGATTGGTGAAACGGCGTTGCTGTCCCGGGGTAATTATACGAGGGTTGGGGCCACCTGTTGGGAGATGACTGTGCTGAAGTGGGAACTCGCATAGCGGACCGCGTTGGGGAGGACATGGCGCTGGTTGATGCCGACAGCCCATGAGATGAATTTCGAGGCTGGTGACGTTGTGAAGTCGGCGTTGTGCTCCGGTGACCGATCGATGTCATACTTCGTTGTTGTGGCGGCTGTTGTAGCTGGGATCCTGTACTGCGTAAGGGGGAACCTCCTCCAGCCGCTGGTCCATGACTCCTCTCCCAAAGTCGCAATTGCTCCTCGTGTTCCCTCACATTATGCATGCTCACAGATCTCCGACGTCCTTGAGGCGCTTCTTTCTTCGGAGAGGGCATTGTTGCAGCCGTCGTGGAAGTGGCCGTAGGTGCCATGCGAGTGGTGGAAGATGTTACCGGTGTGCCTCGGGGCATCGTTGGGGGAGGATCAATCGAAAGGAAGTTGATGATCCGAATGGGTAGCTGGACGGTGACGTCGGAGGACAACGGTCCAGTCCCAGCCGAGATGCGGAGCATGTAGTCCACTTCAATGAGACGTCCTCGAGCGATAGACAGAGCATCCGACTAGAAGCAGAAATCGCAAGAAATGCCATCAGATCAGAATAAATGTATAGGAGTTCGAAAATCTGTACTTACAGGAACCTGGAGAAAGTGCGACAGTTCAACAAATCCGGCCGGGTCCACTCCAGTCCAAAAGCCCTTGGCCGTAACACAGCCTCTCTCGCCCTTCTGACCCATCTCCAACGTGCACTGAGCGACCTCTTTCTTATTGGTCGAGGTTTCACAAGCGTCGATGTCCGCATCTTCCTCAGCCACGGGGCTCCTCGCATCCAGCTCAGCCTTTGGTTGGAACAGAGTCGTAGTGCGAACCAAAGTGAACGTCAAAGTCTTGACTTTCTTCGTCGTCTCGTTGTTCAAAGCGACGTGTACGTAGCACCTCTGCCCTGCGATCCAAATTCGTCGGTGGAGCGATGCAGCGACTTGAAGTTTGCCGGACCCGCCCATGAAAAGCGTTTGCGCCGTAGACGTTCGAAGAGGTTGCTCTGCGGGAGAGAGAACGGCTTGACCGAGGAACGGATATATTTCGACGTTGCGGTAAAAATGGGCGATGGACTTTACAGATGATCCCTGGTCTTTGATTTTGATAGACCTTAGGGGGCATGGAGAGCCAACGGACGTTGGTCAGTACATGAGCTATGAAGAGTTGAGAGAATGGAGCCTACCCCATAGCGATGTACCGAACCATGGCACCCGACTTGGTTTGCAGAGCACCCTTGGCAGTGCCAGAGATTGGGATTTTCATTGCAAACGGTAGGACATGGGTGCCTTCACGTGCTCGACAGAATCCTTCTTCATCTGGAGAAGACGCGAAAAGATGATGTGATGCCGATGTGATAGAGCTCAGTACCTCCGTGCATTGGTAGAAAGTGTACCGGGTGTCGTTGTGAGGCAAGCCTAGGGTTGTTCGAACCTTAGCGTATTTCTCAAACGCGATGAAAACAACCTCACCTTCGAAACCAACAATCCTCATCTTCCCGCCTCCAATCCAGATGGGAGATTCGTTCTTCCCTGGCTTCCGTATAGTGACTTCCATCTTTCCTCTCAGATATCCTCCTTCAACGACCGTCTCGCTCTCCAATTCGATGTCGACCTCCACTCTCGCTTTGCTTTTGGCTTTCTCCAGGGCGACCACATCAGATATGTCGTTCGTCGACGCGGACCTGCGGGGTTTCCTCTTCTGGCCATTAGGCTTTCCAGACGACGGAGGAGGGATCGTTGCTTTGGAGGGAAGTTTGTGGCTCGAGCCTCCGAGCAACGTTTTCAGCTCGGCCGACTTCCGAGACGCAGAGGCGTCGTTGCTGAACAGTGTTCCACTTCGGGCGAGGGAGGCTCCGGAGTGGGTTGCGGCTCTCTGTCGCGTTCGGGTTGGAGCGGTACTGGGAAGGTTGGGGGTGAGACCGATCTGATGACCTGTCTTGAAGACGGACGCTCCTCCTCCGCTTTGAGAGTAAGGGTCGAATTCGACCATAGAACCTCCAAGTTCGGCGTCGAGGAGACCTTGCATTCCCTTGCTGGATCGCATAGTGGGGAAGGAAACCGTCGATAACGTAGAGTATACGGTTGAAGCTCGTGTCGACGTTGAAGTGGCTCGACTAACGTCACTGCTAGAGCGGTCTGAATCCGTCGTCGTCGTCGTGCAGACAGATGGGGCCTGAGATACAGAGGGTAGGTCGAAGGCGCTGTCCTCGGTCGGATAGAGGTTGATTGCGAGACCCCTTAAGGTTGATCGCCCGTCGGCACATTCTGATAGAGCTCTACGACGCATTGGATGCTCCATGATGTCGAATGCCGGGTGAGGTGGAACGAAAATACAGGGTATGTCAGCTGGAACGGTTGGTCGAGGCATATCATTCGAACCAACATACCTCTCTGCTCGGCATCGTTGCAATCGAAATCTTCAAAATACGCAAGTACGTGGTTCAAGCTAGTCATCTTCGGTCAATGACACCACGACCAGCTTCATAGCTCGAGCTGAGGTCCATCCCTTCGATCCAGATGTTCGTGGTCCGGATTGAAATTTGCTGCTCTGGTTACTGAAGGGTGGATGAAGCCTTCCCGCAAAGAGTCTCTTGAAAGCTTGAAGTCAAGAAGCTTGCACCGAAGTTCGCCCTTGTCAGAATCGCCTTCTAGTCTTGGTAGCTGGGAACTTGAAGGATGCAGTTGTCGACCGGTTCCAAGGTTGGGGATGAACGGCGTCTGCGGTCTCTCCCATGTCAATCACATTTGGACCCCTTGGCCAGACCTCCTTTCTCCCCTCACCAACGTCCTCGTCCTCTGATTCCCCCTTCTCCTCTTTCAATACCCTTTTATTCAAAATCTTTTCTACTTCCAATAATTTGAAAATCTAAAGCCCAAGCCTGTGACTAGTTCTGGTATGATTGATCAGTGTGCGACCCTTTTGATGAGAGCCTTTGGAGCTGACGTCCCAACCTCCTATTTTTTCAGCCCTTTCGCCTTCTCCATCGCCAACTCTCAAAAACAAATAATTCATGACAGAGTCCTCACAGACACCTCCAGCGCCTTCCAAGTCGAAAGCGTTCTTGGACTACTTCAGATCGCGAGATGCCCCCTCTGGAACCGATGACGCAAAAGGCGCCACCGAGCCCGCGTCAAATGGGACCACTGAACCAGCCGCAGTAGACCTCACCGAAAAGCGTAAGTGAACGTCTGAACTGCTCTATCAAGCATCGTCTAACCCGTCATGCTCGTTCTAGCGACAACCCCTGCATCGACAAGTCAAACCAAGTCGGTCCTTCCGACTGCCCAAATCGAGCGCCAATGGGAAGAGACGATTGCAGCGGCGAAAGCCAGGACCACCATCTTTAGCAAGCTGAAGAGGATCGGATCTACGAAGGATGGGAAAAGTGCAAAAGCCAAAGGCAAAGAGAAAGAAAAGGCACCACATGCTGAAGAGCCGGCGATTGAGGATCTGGCGGCAATGATCCCCTTGCCTGCTGATGGTGCCGATACCTCTGGAGTGTCGACTCCCATCCCAGCTACCACTCCTCTGGCTAACAGCGACTCTACCCCCGGAACCAACACCCTTTCAAAGCGAATCCAAATCATGCTCTCGAGCGTTCCACCGTTCCTTCACACCGTTCCCGATGCGGCGCAACCCGTCCCAAGCCCAGTCCCTCCTCTCGCGGACTCGAAGTTGCTTGGATACTTGTCCTCGCCCGAGGTCATGAACGGTGCTGCAGCCGCACCGTCCTCGGGGAAGCAAGGACGAACCGTTTGGCAAGTGCTCGATCAGTTGGTCCCGTACAAGCAGCCCGCGATTCCAACCCCTGGTTCCAAGGTCGATGGAGATGAAGATCCTGAGGAGGAAGCGTCCGAGACGAGCTTGATGATCTGCGCCCCACTCATTCCCGACGCAAACTCCAAGGTGACTTCCTCTTTTGCGTTCCTTTATCTTCCTTTTTCTGACAGTGCTCGTCACGCCGTTAGGTCGAACTCGCTCAATCGACTGTTATAAACGTCCCCGACGACGGAGATGCACAAGCCCTAAGCTCCAACGCGATCGCCAAAGGCGTCGCCGCGTCACTCTGGCCCGACAAGCTCAAGCTACCTTGGTGGAAGAAGAAGAAGCAAAAAGATTGCGAAGTCCCTGCTCCGACACCCGCTCCACCACCACCACCACCGGCCAAACCTACAAAAGAAGTGAAGATCTGGATTCCAAGCAAGACTGCGATCTCGTTCCAGGTTGCTTGGTGGGGTTACCGACTTTGGGTGGGTGTTGGTCTCATTTCGAGAGCAAAGAGCGGTCGCGCTGACTGGATTTTTGACCATGCCCTTGCAGCTGCCGCCACCGGTGATGGCCATCCTCAGCGACAAGACACTCGAGGCGTCCAAACGCGCCGCGATGATCGCTACCGCTCTTGGATGGCTAATCAACAACATCCCCACCGCCCTCTTGCCTCCACCGCTCAAGACGGCAGTCACGCTCCTCAAAGCAGTAGTCCCCATCTTGGGCTACATCGGTGGCTTTATCGCTTGGTCTTGGCAAGAGGTAAATTAACACCCGCTTTTTACGCTCTAATGGAACGCTAATCCGGAGTTTTTTAGGTCAAGTCCTTCGATAAAGGGAACGGGGTGGTCCTTTCCGCGACGTGGCTGCTCCCCGTTGCTCTTATTCCCGGGTCTTGGGAGGACCAGCAGGAGTCGATCCCAATCGGAAAGGGAGACGAGACGACCGTTCCGGCTCCCGCTCCCGCTCCAAATGCACCGAAGGACGGGTCGACGGCTCCCTCTAATCCGGCTCCACCGGCGGGCCCTGGGACGGGAGGTTCTACGACACCCCAACCCGGACCGTCGACCAGTTAACTAGGTGTGCGGCTTTATCACGCCTTTGCAGAGACGAAGTTACTTTCTTTTTTTTACGACCTTTTTTCTTCACGACTGTAACGACCGGAGTGTATAGTAGTTGGGTTACCTGATGACATCTATTAGTTAACTGCGGTGGCGCTGCGGATCGAGTCATTTTGGTATTGAACTTGTTCGCGCACGATCGTTCGGGTGGCCTCAAGAATGAGTAGAGAAGCGGTAATGTATAGACTATACGACATGCGGATGACAAAAAAAAAACGACGACGACAACAAGCAACATCTCTACCGTGACAAGAAGTGGCACACATCGCGGTACATCCGATTTAACCAAAGAAAGCAGCACACATGAGGAGGGAACGCGGGACAATTGTAATAAGAAAAAAGAAGAGAGTGCGCAGAAAAGAAAGTCAACCACGACGCAGGAGGCGTTTACTGGGAGATGATGTTGCGACCGTCCTTGTCAGAGGATCCAGAGTCGATGACAGCCTTCTCGTGACCGGCGTAATCGTCCTCGAGGTCCTCCTCTCCGTTGAGCTCCTCGAGGGTGCGGCCCTTGGTCTCGGGGACGAGGAAAGTGGAGAAGATACCCGTAAGCATGAACAAAGCAAAGATCTCCAAGATATGGTTGATCCAAGCGTTCTTGCCGCCAATATCCTTAAGACGGGCGAAACCGACCTGGGCGACGATGGCACCGAGCTTGCCAGAGGCGGCGGAGATACCGTGGCTCGTGCTGCGGTAGCGGGTGGGGAAGACTTCGCCGGGGATGATGAAGGTGGTGGTGTTGGGACCGAAGTTCTGGAAGAAGTTGGCGAGGCAGTACAGGAAGACGAAGGCGCCCTCGGAGTGGGAGAGGATGGCGTTGTACCCGAAGCCCATGATGACGAAGATGATGGTGAGCATGACGAAGCCCATGAGCTGGATGGGCTTGCGGCCCCAGGAGTCGATGAAGAGGAAGGAGACCCAGTAACCGGGGACGAGACCAGCGACGGCGATGCTGAACGCGGGGAGGGAGGGTTAGATTAAGTGGCTATAAGGGAGAAGGGAATGCGAGACGTACATGATGTTACCGACGGCAGTGTTGAACAAGTTGTCGTAGACCTTCTGGTTGGGGTTGGTGGCCTTGGAGCCGCCGAAACCGATGGCAGTGAGGATGATCGACGAGTTCAAGCCTAATCGCGCGCAAAAGTTAGCATTTCCTCCCACTTCGCATTCGTATCAAAAACAACGTACCAAGACCGTAGAAGGCAATGTCGAGAGCGAACCAGCTGTAAGCGCAACCGAAGAGGACCTTGAAGTTGGACCACTTGGCGTAATGACGGAGGAAGTCGCGGCGAGAAGCCTTGGGCATCTCGATGCGCTCCACAGGCTGGTCCTCGATCTTCTCGAATCGACCGGTCTTGACGAAATCGGCGTCCTTCTCAGCTTGGTTCAAATCACGCTCGATGTCCATGGTGTATCGGGGGGTTTCGGGGATGGTCAAGCGGTAGTACAGAGCGATGCACGCGGGGACGATGCCCAAGCCGATGATGATGCGCCACATGTAGTCGACGTGGTGGTGGTCGGGGTACTTGAGCAAGACGCTCTTAAACCCGGCGGTAACGCAGACGGCGACGATAGCGGCGGCGAGGTTACCGAAACCTTGCATGGCGAAGACGGCGTTCATCATGCGGCCGCGGTACTTAGTGGTGGCGAACTCGGAGGTGATGATGGCCGAGAGGGGGTAGTCGCCGCCAATACCGACGCTGTAGGAGTGAAAAGGTTAGCAAGGTCGAGGGAGGGAGGGGTGGAGAGTGGCACGTACCCCATGATGAAACGCCAGCAGATAATGACACCGAAGATGTTAGCACCGGGACCGTGACCAGCGAGAGCTTGACCGAAGGTAGCGACGATAACTATTCAAAGAATCTCATTAGCATCCAGTAGAGCCGTCCTCAAACGTTACCACTCACTCAACATCAACTCAACACCATACATCTTCTTCCGTCCAACGACATCGGCCAACCAACCGAACAAGAGCTGACCGACGAGGGTGCCGACGGGGGTGGCGACCTTGAGGCCGAGTTCTTGGTTGGCAGTCAAAGCACCGCCTTTGGAGTAGATGATGCCAATCATGCTGGCACACATGTTGATGGCGAAGATGTCATAGGCGTCGGTGAAGAAACCAACACCAGCAACTGTGAAAGTGGAGTGGGGGAAATGAGATTAGATAACGGGTGTGTGGTTGAATATAGCGGAAGGGACTCACTCAAACAAGCTGTTGAACAAGGGGGAAAAAGGTACGAAGAGGATCGTCAGTAACGTTAAAATTACTCGAATTGTATTGGGGGGAACGTACTCTTGATGTGGTACCATCCGAATGGGGCATTATCGACTTCTGCGAGGGCGGCGCGACGACGCTGGGCGGCCGTAAGATTGTTATCGTGAGCGGCTTGGGGAACGCGGAGAGCAGCCATTTATGCGCGCGTAGTTAGCAGCGTCAAGTAAATGAACTGTTGAGGGGGAAGGAGGAAGAGGAAGAGGTGGAAGGGGATGTCGCGGTGAGGAAAGATCGAACCGCCCAGGCTTGGGAGTGGATATTTATGGGGTATCCAAGTACCGCCATGCAAAACTTCTTCCACTTCTCTGTCTTGATGCTTCCCGAATCGTAAAATGTCGTCCCCGCAACCCACTCCATCCGAGGCCAGTTGCCCATCCCAACCATTGACCAGTGAACGCTGGGCAGGAGGACGAACGTGCGTGGAGTTAAGCCTTCCGCTTAACTCCGCGTACCGGAAGACCGGGTTCAATATACCTCGAACCCAGGTGTTACATGTGCACCCTCACCTTCCGAATCCTAGATCCCTGCACCATAGATCATGTTTTCTCTGCACGTTCGATAATGAGCACGAGCTCCGTTTTTACAGTTTAGGGATGTCCAGGCACCTTCCCGACAACCTGGTATCCCTCCCACCTCGCCGATACGCTCGTACCGACCACCACCCCGCTGCATATTCTCATCAGACAGAGGTGCAAGGGGGGAGAAGTCGACGTTCGAGGGCGATGACGAGGTATTTGCGAAGCCTTGGGAATTTGTTGCGAGAGAGAAGGCAGGAATGTGGACGACGACCCCCCGAGTGCCCTCGTTTGGGAAGCAAGGCAGTTTACGATAACCCTCGAGACCCAGTCGACGCAAAACCCTTTCTTTCTCTTCAGCTGATCAGTGATAACGTTGCCTCGAACACCGGATGGTTCCTGAACTACCAAACTGCAATTTGCAAGCCTCGCCGTGCTAAACCACTCCCAAACCTTCGGCGATCATCGGTCCTCGTTCCGCTCAAAAAAACAAGGACAGAGTGAGGAGCCGTAGTGTGCAAGCCACTGAAACAACCCCTAATTCTGAGCTGACTCGGTTCCAAGATTCCGTAATTTCTACTAACAACTGGTGGATCTCCCAAAGCACGTTCGTCCCCTCGAGCTGGAGTTGTTCGGTACCTCCGCTACCGACGGTAGGTCATGCGTCCACCGGAGGTCGGCTGTATCACGGTCGTTCGAACGAGTTTGCAAATAATAAAGGAGGAGGAGGAGGGGTAGGATACCCGGTACGAACCGGTTGTTGTGCGATTTGTGGGGGTTGGTGGTGCTCAAGCGGCACTTCTCGCGCCCAACCGGGTGGAGGTGCCCCGACCGCCGGCGGGATGTGAATTTTTTTTTTATTCTCCGTTGTCTTAGTCTGTGACTCTTGGAGAATCCAAAAGACAGGCGAGTGTGAGTGAGCGAGTAGAAGATGCATGTAGATCATTTTCGTTCAAGTTCGCGCAATCATCGTGGGCACACGACTCGATTGAGTCGAAAGAACCAATCACAAGGCACCCCTTCGGAAGAACCGCCTTTCCTCGACCAAGCCCAACCTCACCGTCTTGGCTTCGCCGTGCCCATCGGACTAACCACATCCTATCTAACTTGGGAGGTCCATTCCTCTTATCTTTTTTTCTCCGCTTCTTGATTGGGCTAGGGCCAAGCGTTGATCTACGCCCGTGAGAGGTTTGAAACGAATTAATGGTCGTACGACCAATTTACTTCCCAGGCAACTATCGGCCGTCTCCGTCGTGTTTTTGAGACAGAAGAGCTCGAGTCCATATGCACCTAGTCTTGGACGTACCTGAGCTGGCTTCTCGACTCTTTAAGCTACTGGACCTCTTTTGGGGCCTTCCTTATCTGCACCCTTCCCCATCCGTCGACTCTTCAAGGCTCGCTCTCTTTTGCCTGCCCTCAACTACTGCCTCAAGTCCTGCTCACTCTTCTGAACTGGGTCTTGTGTCGGACAAAGCTTAAACTCAGCAAACGACGCGAACTAAACCGCTTTTTGGTTCGCCCCGCTCCGAACCACGGAAAGCTTAAACCCGCCCCTCAAACCAGACGTTATTATGCGACAAATTAGTTTTTGCTGATCTCTGTGCTACTAGCAAAGTCTTCTCGGCATTCCTGAATGTCACGAGTTACGACCGAAATCGGCCTCCACTCCTCCGGAGCGGTCGCAGATCACCGTTGACCTTTCCTTGTTGCATCCCCGCCCTCGTTCGAAAACCCGTCATATGCACCTACAATTTCGCCAACTTCAAGCAGTTATTTTCAATCCAACGGGTGAACTGACTAAAAAACCCGGCCGACGGTGAACTCTTGCCGCTCCCTCACGGCAGCCGCAAAGGTGACACACCCGTTGGTTAAAATTGCCAAAGGACCATATGCTCGCACAGCCGACCAAAGGCCTTCTTTGCTCAAAACCATGTGGAAAGGGTGATTCCTCGCTGTTTCCAAAGGCCTTGCTGGTTCCTGAGGTTCTCGATCCGGCCCTTCGCCCTGCACCTCAGGGCTGCTTTAAAATCACTTTGTACGTATGCCAATGATCAGCTGTCGAGCCGATCTCAGCACCGGGTCCGGGTTGGGACTTTGTGTTATGATTATTAAATGATGGGACAAACAACTCGGCAAAGGACCTTCGGGAATCGGGGTTGCCCTACGAACGCGTCGACGCACGTTCGAACGTGCGTGGTGGCTGTAACAAGAGACAAGACCCACCTTCGCTCCCCCCTCTCCTCTTCTCCACTTCCGCCCAATGGTATCTGCGCCGAGGCGTCTGATGGCGTGGTGGTGTGTCTTCGGCAATTGACAAAGGGGAGGAGCTCGATATCGGGGAACCTGGCGGTGCTGAGAGTCAGATTATCCCTGCTCCCTTGTGGCATCTCACTTGCGCAATTCCGCCGCGGGTTAATGCTCTTCCACTCGCTTGGTTAATCCTAGGTGAAATTCGGGGGGGAGCGACCATATGCACTGCACAGCTGATGATTTAGCAAAACGGGTATCTCCCTCAGGGAAGTATAGTATCTAAGCTTTGACCCTAGGAAATCGAGCACATGAAGCGACCAGTAAAACGGTATGCAACGCGCATCTTATCGCGAAAAGGGAGGTTTCGTTGTACCGGATTTCCGGGGCCTCTTGTTCCCTCTTGGGATGCCCCCCGTTCAAGTCTACGCAAGAAAGCCCAAATACCAAAAAGCGTAAGTGATGACAAGAAAGCCCCAAAGTTTTCATTCTAGACTACAGCAAGTACTACCTAGATCACAATTTCAACACCTTTCCCAATCAACCACTTGAGTGTCTCAGCGCCTGCGACCAACATCTCCTGATTCCCAGCGTTCTCCCGCGCGTTTAGAGCTTGGACCAAAGCTCCTCCCAGGTCAGCACTTTTCGCTGCTTTGACCACGGATTTGACTGTCTCAGCGTCGGTGGGGAGGTTCGTAAGCAGTGTGCGAGTGCAGACGACTCCGCGGTATGCTAGTTGAGACTGGATTTCCGGTGTTGTGGGTGCAAGTAAGTTGGTCTCGTCGTCGTCGTCGCCATCTTCTTCGTCTCCGCTGCGCCCTTCTTCTGCAGGAGCTATCAGGTCGATGAGGACTCCGAACACCTTCTCAGCCCCGTTTTCCATCTTGCCCAACAACAACCGCGAAACGTCCGGTGCGTTGGCCAGCATCGCCAACGCTCCCGACGCTGCAAGCCGCGTCTGCGCGTCCTCCACATCCGCCATAGCCAGCAAGATCCTCAATCTACTGACGAACGCTTTGTCCCCTTCCTCGGACGGCTTGCTCCTCGTCCCGTCAGGCTTCTCGCCTGTATATCGTTCCCAGACCGTATCGCTCGCGACAAGATTGCACAGCAGCTCTGTGGCCGCACGGCGGACCATGGTATTGTCGTCGAGCAACAGCGTCTCAGTCTTGTTCAAGACGGTGCCGAGACCTGGTTCCTTGTGCGTCGCGACACGGGAAGCGACGAGCGGACCCAGTGATGCGAGGTTGGTTAGTGCCATAAGGCTTTCGAATTTCTGGAGGAGGGTGCTGGAAGGATTCAAGAGGAGGTGAGAGAGTGGGTGGACGGCGTCGAGGGAGGACGAGGCATCAGGTCCGAAGAGCAGGATTGGCGAGGCGGTGATGGAGAGTTTGGCTAGGGCTTGAATAGCGGGTAAGTCTTGTGGGTCGAGTGATTTCGCTGGTGGGGATGAACCTCCTGCCACTGTGGAGTCGAATTTCGATGGAGGTTTCTTTGGCGTAGGTGGTGCTGGACTATCTTTGAGGCTCGTGAAGGACGCTTCAATCATTCGTTGAAGTGCCTTGACGCCGCCTCCTTGAACGATTTTACCTCTGTTCTCCTTGTCTTCGACTAGGCTTAGGAAAATGCGACCGAGTGCCCTGCGGATACCTTCGCTCTCCTTTCGATGCGACATGGAAACCAGAGCGGACACGACCCCAGCTTTTAGCACCCTCTTGCACCTCCTCTTCACTGCGTCGTCCGTTGCCAACTGGTCCTCAGCCTCCTTCCCGTCCGGGTCGGCGAGCTTTCCACCCGTCCTCGCTCCCTCTTTCGTCATCCTCTTCAACCGATCCACCTGCTTCTCCTCCTCGCTCAATTTCGGCCGGAACGCAACGAGGTTGAGGACGATCACGCAAATTCCGTATAGTAACGCTACACTTGCTTTCTCCTCCGGGGGCAGGCTTTCAGAAGTTACGTTGACTGTAGGTTTCGCACCGGTTTGATGTCGTTTTGGAGGTGGGACGAGAGAGAACAGTCGAGTGAGGAAAGCCGTGTCCACAGAAAGAGATTCCTTGACGTTTGAATCCATGCTGGAATAAGCGAGTCCCTCCACCGCATCGAGGATGCTTTGCGACGAGCCAGCTAGGGGTTGCCCTGGCCCTACGGTTTCCTTCGAGTCGACAATAAGGTTCTTCATAAGTTTGGCCAGCGACTCGTCGTCGTCCTTCCTCTTCGCCTCTTCGACTGCGCCGTCTGTAGCGGGACCACCCAGCGACGACAACGTATCCGAACTGACGTCCTCCGCAGTTCCCCGAGAGAGCTTCGTCAGCGCGTTGGCAGCCGCAGCTCGAACTCCCGAGTCGACAGTATCCCTTCTAACTTGATCCTGGAGCCATGAGATGGCGTGCGCCTGGACGACGGGCCGACAAGGCTTGGAACCGCTGGCTTGAGACAGCAAGGCTGCGACGGCCTGAGAAGCTGTTATCCCGTTCTTGCCTTCAAACAGATCCGGGACGTCCAGAACCGCGTCAGCTACTCCATCTTTTAAAAATATCCCGCTTGCGGTTGCAGAGTCGATTTGGAAGAGCGCTGTGAACAGTCCTAGAGCTGGTCTGACCTCCTCGAGCGATGTCGTGGCAAGACGGGATTCGATGATAGGAGAGAAGAGTCGGATAAGGTTTTGAGTAGCCTTTTCTTGATCTGATTCGTAGGATGAGGTGAGGCCGGTGGTTGGAGACGGTCTCGCATTTGAAACGAGCTTTGAGATGACAAGGTGTGCGAGAGAACGGGTTGACGGTTTTGCAGATGGTAGGAAGGCAGCAAGAACTGGAGATATTTGCGAGTTGATTGAAGAAGAGGATAATCCGAGGCCTGATTTTGACTCGAGCTTTAGCAGTAAAGACTTGAGGTCGGCGTCGGTGTCGGGCTGCGCCATGACTAAGCTGCCGGTGGTGGTTTGAACAACAAGCGTAGCCAAATACCCCTGGCCTATTCGTCCTATGATTCCTCTGAACCACTCACTTGCAGCTGTACACATCTCATCAAGCCTTTCGAATCCAAGTAACAGTATATTCTCTGAGTCAAATCAACCCTATAGATGGAAGGAGCCGCCCAGCTCGTTTCGGGTGAGTAAACTATAGCTGTGTATACACTCGTTGGGTGTCCTCACTTACCGCGCGGAACTTGCAGTCGAATCCCAGCCATTACTCCCTTTCGCTCTTTCTATATCTGAGATTCTCTATCGCATCTTCAAAGAACTCAGTATCCCTGACTGTTTCGCAACCGCCCTGGTGTGTCGGACTTGGGTAGACGCCGCGCTAGACTTCATTTGGAAGGACCTGGACTCGCCTCATCCGCTTTTACTACTTCTCGGCACCATCACCTTCGGAAGCAATTGGGTACGAAAAATCATTCCCAATTCTATTCTTAATAACTCGCTCTCTAACACTCACTTTGTCAGGACTGGGATGACGGCTTTCCACAGACTGATTGGGCTCGGTTCCAATCCTACTCGAAACGGGTCCACTCGATCACCTACGACGGCGGAATTTACGAGGGTTGTGGCTTCGCTCTAGAGCACATGAGTCCCGAGTTCCCCGTCAAATTGCTATATTACGTGGCAATAAATCAAGGAACTTACCTCCTCCCTCGGAATCGGGCGATTCGTTGGGTGGCGACCCAGGATTGCGAGCTCCAGCTGCTCATACCTCTGATCTCTTCTGAGATCGACGAGTTCAGCATTGATGTATCTGGCTGCACCTTGCAAGCATCCTCTCGCCTTCTCCGAGCGCTCAGCCGTCTGCTCCCTCCCAACCTCCGCGTCTTCCACTTCAAGTCGATTCCGGAAGAAACACCAGATGAAGACGTCCGGACCATCATCCGACTTCAGAACTCACTACAGGAATTGAAGGTGCCTGCCCTCGCCCTCGAGCCAATAATGCTCAAGCCCGGGCTTCGAGTACTAGAAGCTCGCTGCACCGCGGATTCGGGGCTTACTCCCAAGCAGCTTCTCGATGCATTGGCGGACGCTTGCCCTCTTCTGAAGGAGATTAGGCTGACGTTCGCTCGCGAATGTCACCTGACATTCGACTCGATTCGTCCTCTGCTCCGTTGCTCAAAACTCAGGACTGTTGACCTAGAGTATCCGGGTAGATGGGATCTGGATAAAAGCGACGTCAAAGCTCTGGGGAAAGCTTGGCGCAGGCTAGAAGCACTGAACCTATGTTCTCGACGGGATTATCCCGGACTGCAATCATCTCATGGAATACCGATGAGCATGCTACCCAGATTCGCGCGGTACTTCTCCCACAGGCTCCGCAAGCTTGCTCTTTTCCTTAACACTGAGGATATGCCTCGACTTCCTTACGAGGCAATTCCCTTCCCAAACCTCAAGTTTTTTGCTGTTGGAACGTCGCCACTTGGGTCCGAAATGGCGGTTTCCGCCGTTACCGCGTACCTGGACGCCGTCCTACCACCGAGGGTAGAGCGCATCTACTCTAGTTCCACGGCTAGGCAGAATAGCAGTGTTTTTGATCCATTTACCCCACGATTTCATCAAAATCCGGCTTGGGAAAACGTCGAGAAATCACTCTCAACGCTACGTAAAGAGTTTGGTGGCCGCGCCATGAGCTAATGTAATCGGACCTTCGTTTACCGTTTCACGACGGATCGAGGCGGTGGATGGGAACTAATGTTTCTGATAGATACTACTAGACATTCGTCGGACCTTTACCTTCCTTCTGAAGGAGTTCTCCCATTGGTTTTTCGACCTTTATTACCGGTGTCTCTTCATACCTCCTTACTATTTCATAAATTTGATCATGCTCAATATACCCTGATAATGCTGCTGCGACTTACCCCGTAAATATTCGAACTCGTCTCTTTGCATCGTAATCTAGTCAATTCGCGGCATCTGAGGGAGCGATGAGCTTCCGCAAAGAAATAACCTTGTGTCGAGATGGTGGACTGAGGACCCTGCAAAACGGCTTTCGATCACCGATAAGGCCGTCTCGACTTTTGCAAACCACCATCCTCGTCTACTACCTTTCCAGACCAACCTCATTTCAACATACTCGAACATCAAACAGACTTACGAGTCGTGGTGGTTAATGGTTGATGTAGATTGGAACCCCTTTGGTAAGACAACATACCGAAGTCATAACTTGTGGTTGAGGACCCCGACTAAGTGGTTGAGCAGGACATCCTTCTGTGCCAAGGGTTCTAAGCATCTCAGAAATTCTGAGATACATATTCAAGGAGGTTGACAACGTTGATCGTGCTTCCGCAGCTCGCGTTTGTCGTACGTGGGTCGATGTGGCGCTGGACGTTCTTTGGGAACACCTCGAGTCTCCCTTTCCGATCATGGCGTTACTTGGACCTACTAGCTTTCAGGGAGATGGATGGGTAAATCAACATATTTCTTGCACATCGAAACCTTTCTAATCTATACTGTCCTTTTTAGGATTGGGAGAGTGGGTTTCCGAACGGAGATTGGGCTCGGTTCGAGTCGTACATGAAAAGGGTTCGGTCCTTTTCGTACGACGGACAACTGTACAACGACGGGGAGTTTGCCCGTGATCATCTCACTCCAGACGTTCCGGCCAAGTTACTCTACTACGTGGCAACGAACAACGGAGGATACCTACTCCCTCATGTTTTGAAAATCCGGTGGCGCGCCAGTACCGACAACAACCTCCAGTTGGTGCTCCCCTTCCTCTCACCAACTCTCCAAGGTATCGATGTTGAGGCACAATGGGAGGTTTCCTCCTCAGCAACTCGTCGATTGCTTCGTAGTCTCCACTCGGTGCTTCCTCACGACCTAGTTTCATTTCGATTCGTCCCAAATGAGGAGGGTCTCGATGGACTGGAAGCGGGGATAGAACACGTCATCGTTGGTCGAACGAATTTGCAGACGCTTCGGATCCCAACTTGCCCGATGAACGCCACAATGTTCATTCCCAAACTTCGCATTTTGGAAACCGAGTGTAATTCCACTTGGAACTCGGGTCCTGGTGCGTTTCTTCTGCATCTTTCCGACAGGTGCCGTCTCATCGAGGATCTTAGAATTATTTTTCCGAGCGATTCTATGCTGACGATCCAGTCCATCTACCCACTTCTTCGATGTTCCAAGCTTCGGAGTTTGGATTTAGAGTACCCGGGAGGGGTAGACCTGGACGAGAAGCATATCAAGGAAATGGGGAGTGCCTGGCGTGACCTAGAAGCGCTACACATCTCCGCGCGACGGTGGCACGACGGCCCAATAGACTCTTCTGTCGGAACGCCCATTGCGTCGTTGGTGGTCTTCATACAATCCTTTTCCCCTAAACTCCAGAAGCTAGCCATCTATCTCAACCTTTCGGATACCCCAGCCCCTCCCGATCCACCAGTCAGTTTTCCGAGCCTTGAGTTCTTCTCCGTTGGCACCTCAGAACTTGGTTATTCGGCGGAAGAGCTCATGAAAGTCCTCCAGTTTCTCGGTGCCGTTTTACCGACACGGATCGAGTTTGTGAACTCTGACGTCCCTGGTTACGATTGGTCTCGGAGCATATTCCAGCCCCATGAGGACGGCCGATTGACCACGCATCCCACTTGGGATGCGCTCTCAGGAATGCTCTTAAGAGTTAGAAAGGTATGTTTCCCGGGAGTATACCTGTGCACACGTTAATTCATGTTTGATGGTGTTCCGTAGGTCGGTCCCAACGAAGCATGAGGCAACTCCAGGAGAATTGATATTAGCGCTTGTTACTCATACATACATCCTGTCCTACTCGGAACGTAATTATATTTGCATGTGTCTTTCATAGTCCCCCCGACGTTTGCGCCATAGCAATCCAGAACGCCTGCAATCTCATCCTGATCAGTGGCGACCTCTGAAACCTTACCGAATCTTGTAGGCGTCCTTCGGTAACTGTCTCACCCCAAAAGTGAGATGTGGTTTGAAAAGCAATTTGCTGCGCCAACGAGACCTCTTGGTTGGACGGAACGGCCACCATCTCCGACAAGTCCTCTCAGGGACTACAACCTTCTGTAACGACCCTCTCTCCGGACCGCGAATGCAAACCGCTTCTTCTACAATCGATCCATTCGGGGAGCGAGGTCTTGGTGTTCATATCGGTGGCGACGTTGAGATCCACGGAGCCGGGATGAGCTAGGCGGGGGTAGATAGGCTTGAACAGATCGACCTGCGTGCTTGAAACCATCTAGTTACTTGGCAACCATGGTCTTGGGTGCTTGGTCGAGCCCAGGTTCTCCATAAGTCCGGCGCGAGACTATTCGGCCTCCTTCCTCCTCGCCTCTTCGACCGCGTTGTTCGTGGCAGGACCGCCGAGAGCCGAAAACGCATCCGAAGTGACGTTCTCTGCAGTTCCCCGGGGGAGCGTCGTCAGCGTGTTGACAGCCGCAGCTCGAACTATCGGGTCGACAGCATCCCTTCGGACCGGATCCAGAAGCCAAGAAACGGCGTGCACCTGGACGAGGGGCAGACAAGGCTGCTGAAGGTATTATCCCCTTTTTGCCTTCAAACAAGTCCGGGACGTCCAGAACCGCGTCGACGGCTCCATCCCCCCAGAATATCCTGTTTGCCATTGCAGATACGGTTTGGAGGAGCGCTGTGAACAGTCCTAACGCTGGTACCCTTCGTCTCGCGATGTTGCTAAGGCGGGATTCGAAGATAGGAGTGAAGAGTCGAATAAGGTTTTGCGTGGCTTTTTCTTGATCTGGTTCGTAGGGTGAGGTGGGGACGGTGGTTGGAGACGGTCTTGCATCCGAAACGAGCCTCGAGATTACAAGTTGTGCGAGAGATCGGGTTGGTGGCTTCGCAGATGGTAGGAAGGCGGCGAGGACCTGAGATATTTGCGAGTTGGTTGGAGAAGGGGATAGTTCGAGAGCCGATTTTGACTCTTTTGTAGCGCCGTTGTCGGTATCGAGGGCGCCATGACCGAGCCGCGGTAGTGGTTTCGACAACAGATCGCCCCGGGGATTTGTTGAGGTGTACAGCCCGAGGCAGGCCTATTTGTGGGAAGGGAGCTTTTCGTGGAACTATGTGGTTGTGGGATGCTACCGGCTCGTACTCCGGTACCTGATAGGAATAGTCGGGCGTTTGGAGGAAAGCAATCTTAGCAAGGCAGCTTACATACTACGATGGATAGAAAGGAAACGACTTACGATACGGCGCCGAAGACACTGTGACGGTAGGTGCCTTGGCGCGGAGCGGGTCTACCTGCAAGGCCATGTTTGGGAAGACCGACTCGGGCCGCGGGGACAAAGCGACTCGGGCCGCGGGAACCCTCAAGGTACTTCGACCTAGGACAGGAAACCTGAATGCCGGACCGACAGTAGCGTAGGCTTCTAGGATATAATCATCAGTTCAACGCAATGCGGCGTGAGGAAGAATGCTAACCTTGACGAGAACGTTCGACGATTAGGTAGGGGGTATGAGATTGATTCCTGAGGGTCCTGGAACCCGAGCTATCCTACAGGCCTTGACTGGAGTCGCTTGAAGCAGGATATGGTCTCCGATTCCCCCGAGCGCGACGTGTGGTCAGAGAGGTGACGAGATTGAACAAGAGGTATGTACGACCGGCCATCGAATGGCGCAGGTGGAATACTTTTACGTTGGTTTCTAGACGCTTTAATCCTGGGATGCTTTCGGTTCGGTTCGCCTATGGTTTATCGCCTCGAGAAGGGGACCAGCATCCAGATGCGTCGTCGGTTCGAACTGAAATCCATCGCATGGACCGGTCTAGCGAACTATAACCGTGGTGGCTTTATCATGGAGAGAGATTATGCGTCAAGTATATGATGGCTAGGCGAGGAGATGGAAGGCGAAGGAGGAAGGGAACTTAATTGCAATGTATGGGGTTTGTACATGTATATCGGGTTTCGTTAGGGACCACGACCGGACGCCTGCGATTTGTCCCTTATACAGATTCTAAAGACCTATAAGAGCCTTCAAAGTGAGGAAGGGGTGGGTCAAGCTTTTCTCGATGTGGGCGCTGGAGCAGACAGAAGGGATTCAGTTTCTCGTGTTGGAGCGGGGAGATTGCTCGCCTCGACTCTCACCAAGCGCATTTGGGCATGACAAACACAGGGTCTCATGCGTCGCCAGTTAACATTGAAAATCTTGGTATGGACGCGTCCTCCGTGTTATAAATGTCAGGGTGCCCGTGGAGGCGGGACGCATCGGGGACGGAATGGCTAGACGGGGTAGATGGATGCTGTGTGGCTGGGGGAGAAGGGAGGGCGGCGCTTCGGGTTTGTGTGCTAGCCCCACCTATCTGTCAATGAACAAACGCCAAAGGTGGTGCAGGATGAGAGGAGGAGATGCATCAAAGAATGAAGAGTGCTGGGGAGCGTCCTTTCCATGACCCCCTAACAAAGGGAGACGGACTGCGCAGCACTGTGTTAGCGCCCAAGGCCACGGGCAGGGCTCTCTGACTTGATTTCTCCCACCACCACCTCTCATCGTACAATCAGCACGACAACTGCTTTACTATCAGTGAATACATTCTGTCATGAATAGCCAATCGATTCTCAGTGGAACCCCTCAAGAATCGCTCGACATTACGAGACAGCGAAATGCCGCCGAATCTACTACTGGGGCTCAACCGCTTGGAATCTACGATCGGCTCACCGACGCAAAGACCGCCATCATAGACCTCATAAAGGTAATACCGTCAGCTCGCTGTTAGCCACTCTCCTGCTGACTTTGTTGCAGAATACGGCATGGACATCGAATTCATCAAAAGCCCAGCAAAGCTTGCTACAGACCGTCGATAGTTTGGCGAATATCCCGGAGAATACCGCCCAACTTTCAGCAGGGGAAGCGGCGGCCATGGAAGAGCTTATGAGGTACGAGGAATCTTCCTGCCGTTCGTACCGCCTTCCTGACACGTCCGGCTCCCAGGACCGTGGAGGACGTCCGCGAAAGGTTGAAAGAGGCCTCCACGAAATACGGAACAAAAGATGCAAGGAAGCGTGATATGGTCAAGAATATCTGGGCCCATCTGGACCGTGATGGTGGCATTCAAGTCTTGGAGGCTTGTCGGACTAACATCGAGGCCGCTGTGAATCGTCTTCCGGTAAGGTCCCGTATTTCTCTAAGCAGGTAGCCAGCCCCGTTAACAAAATAGCTCATAGAAGATTTATGAGCCGCTACCTACCTATGGTGAGCGCTACGTTTCGTTTCGCTGGGATCCCATCGCTCTGACTTTGGCAATACAGCTCAGGCAACTTCCACCCAAAACGTTCCGTCAAGCGGTCAAGACAACCAAGTCAAGGGTGAATCACGCCTCGGTAGCAATCTCAGTCTCGCAAAGTCAACCTTCGACGCGGTGGAAGCAGTGTCGGGTAAAATTCCCGTGGTCGGGCAGTTTCTCGGCCCCGCTGCAAAACTGGGGTCAACCATTATCGAGATGTGGCAGGTAAAACCTCTCACTTCTACTTAACCTTCTGGTGTCTGATGAGTATGTCAAAGGGTATGGACAGTAACCATGAAGCCGCGAAAAGTCTCGAGTCCCGTATGACCATGCTTGCTAAACAGCTCGAGTATTTTAAGTCTCAGCCAGAGGAGAACCAGAAGGAGCAAACCAACAAACGAATCAGGAATTTGCAATTGTTAGTGCACCGCTTTCTCCATGATCGGGGGGCCCCGTTCTGACGTGGCCTTGTTAGGGAATTGAAATCAGTAGGAGAGGAGATCAAGGCATTGAATTCGAAGGGTGCCATTACCCAAGCATTTTTATCTCGCGGTAACGCCGAGACCCTAAAGGGGTTTCAGGGGCAGATTAAGACAACAGAGGATGAAATCCACGTTCGTAAACGTCTCTTCGGGGCGATGCCCGTCTTACTCATGTCGTCTTTGACAGCGGCTTGTCAGCTTCGACACCAACGAGCTTCTGAACAAACTCTGTACGTTTCACCCAATATTCGACAGCAGCTTCCTCTAACACATACATCACTAGATGGCGTCGAAATGAATGCGGAACGACGCGCTCTCCTCGATCGTCTAGGAGACGGTAGCTTCGGCAAGCATGGGCATACAATTGAGGATGCCATCTGCCTAGAGGGAACGAGGGAGGGAATTCTTCAGCACCTGGGTGCCTGGGCTCAAGACGCGTCTTCGGAGCGCGTTTTGTGGATCGCTGGGATGGCTGGACGGGGCAAGTCCACTATTGCGGCAACACTTGCCCACCGATGTAGCAGCCAACTCGGAAGCGCTTGGGCCCTCTTTCAATTCCGTCGAGGTCAGACCACGTTAGAAAAACGGCTAGTTTGTGCCCTCGCTAAGCAACTCGAGAGCCGCGGGACTCCGGAAATCAAACATGCGATTCTTCAGGCAATGCGGGAGAATGAGGACATCGCGGAAGGGGGGTTAGACAATCAATTTGAGGTCCTTCTATTCAACCCCTTAAAGGACTACCCGCCTGGATTACCTCCCATTCTGCTTATCGTCGATGCACTTGACGAGTGCGAGGACAGTACCTATGCTACCAGGTTCATCGAACTCATTGACAAGTATTCAACCGCTCTTCCTCAAAACATTAAATTTATCCTTACTACTCGCCCCGAACATCCACTTGTCGATGCTCTTAGCTCAAAGGAATGGCGGACGGAGAGCCTGGACCACGTCACAAACTCGGAGATTCACCGTGACGTGGAACTCTTCATTCGATCGGAGCTCTCGAAAATTAAGGGGCAGAAAGCTCGCCTGCCCGCGGATTGGCCATCTCAAGACTCCATTCAGAAGCTGGTCGCTTTGTCTGGGGGCCTCTTCCAGTGGGCACGTACTGCTGTGAAATACATCGGCGGCGGAACTCCGGAGTATCGGCTCAAAGAGGTGCTCAGGGACTCGTCCAAGCTCCGGGACCTGGATGGTCTATACAGACAAATCCTTTCCTCTGTGTTCTCAAAGGCAGAGGAAAGCTCCCGCGTCGATCTCCTACATCGAACACTTGCCGCACTCGTGGCGGCCCCGTATCCCATTTCACTGGAAGTCCTCGCATACTTGTTCAGTGGTCAGGAAATTCTGCAAGATATGACCTGTATGGAAGCCTGCGCTTTCATGTGTGAGGATGTTCTCTCCAATATCGCATCCCTACTCTTCATTCCGACATCAACAGCTGAGCCAATCCAACTCATGCACACTTCCATCCGAGACCTCCTCATTGATGTCAAGCGGTGTGACAATGGTCTCTACTCCGTAAATCTGCCTCGGGCTCACTTGGACCTGACAAAAAACTGTTTTTGCCTGATGGAGCGGGATCTGAAGAAAAACATCTGCAACCTCTCAGACCTCTCAAAGCCCAATTTGGATCCTGACATTCAGGCATGTGTGGCAAGCCAAGTACCTGCAGGCCTGCAATATTGCTGTCGGTCATGGGCCATACATTTCAGAACTACACATGAATCGGAGTGGAACGGAGGAGAGCTCAGGGCCATTACCAATGATCTGCAGCATTTTAGCAAGACAAATTTGTTGTGCTGGCTTGAAGTCATGAGCCTCATTGGAGGGGTCGGAGAAGCAATTGCAATGGCAAAACAAACAGAACAACAGATGGTGGTGAGTTGGCTGGTAATTATGAAGTGGAAAAGAAGTGCTAACATGTTGGGCAATGCTCCAGACATTTGCAAGTGACACGGATATCTGGTTACCAACCTTGTGGAATGATGCGCACCGCTTCATGGTTGAATTCTTGGAAGCAATCTCCTTTGGAACCCTTCACATTTATGCTTCAGCGCTGCCCTTCTGCCCCATTGATACTCAGCTATGGAAGTATTATCACTACCATGGATTAACTAAGGTGTTAGGAGGGCAACAAGAAAGGAAATGGTCTGCAAACCTTTGGACCAGGGATGTTGATGGGAAGACAAATAGCATCAGCTTCTCCCCAAATGGCAAGATACTTGCACTGGGATTTGAGGATGGGACTGTTTGCTTATGGGATGCTGAGAAGGGGGAGCAGCTTGGGGAGCCCATGGAGGGTCACACCTATATAGTGAAGTCTATTGCCTTCTCTCCAGATGGCAAGAGGCTTGCATCAGGGTCTTGGGACAGCACAGTGTGCTTGTGGGATGCTGAGAAGGGGGTGCAGCTTAGGCAGATGCAGGGTCACAGTCAATCGGTCACCTCTGTTGCCTTCTCTCCAGATGGCAAGAGGCTTGCATCAGGGTCTGAAGACAAGACAGTGTGCTTGTGGGATGCTGAGACAGGGGAGCAGCTTGGGGAGCCCATGCAGGGTCACAGCCAATCAGTCACCTCTGTTGCCTTCTCTCCAGATGGCAGGAGGCTTGTATCAGGGTCTAAAGACAAGACAGTGCACTTGTGGGATGCTGAGACGGGGGAGCAGCTTGGTGAGCCCATGCAGGGTCCCACCTATACTGTCACCTCTGTTGCCTTCTCTCCAGATGGCAAGAGGCTTGCATCAGGGTCTGAAGACAGGACAGTGCGCTTATGGGATGCTGAGAAGGGGGAGCAGCTTGGGGAGCCCATGCAGGGTCACAGCAGACTGGTCACCTCTGTTGCCTTCTCTCCAGATGGCAAGAGGCTTGCATCAGGGTCTTTGGACAGGACAGTGCGCTTGTGGGATGCTGAGACAGGGGCACAGCTTGGGGAGCCCATGCAGGGTCACACCGACCAGGTCACCTCTGTTGCCTTCTCTCCCGATGGCAAGAGGCTTGCATCAGGGTCTTCTGACAAGACAGTGCACTTGTGGGATGCTGAGAAAGGGGAGCAGCTTGGGGAGCCCATGCAGGGTCCCACCTATATGGTCACATCTGTTGCCTTCTCTCCAGATGGCAAGAGGCTTGCAACAGGGTCTTCTGACAAGACAGTGCGCTTGTGGGATGCTGAGAAAGGGGAGCAGCTTGGGGAGCCCATGCAGGGTCACAGCAAACTGGTCACCTCTGTTGCCTTCTCTCCAGATGGCAAGAGGCTTGCATCAGGGTCTTGGGACCGGACAGTGCGCTTGTGGGATGCTGAGAAAGGGGAGCAGCTTAGGGAGCCCATGCAGGGTCACAGCCAATCGGTCACCTCTGTTGCCTTCTCTCTAGATGGCAAGAGGCTTGCAACAGGGTCTTCTGACAGGACAGTGCGCTTGTGGGATGCTGAGAAGGGGGAGCAGCTTGGGGAGCCCATGCAGGGTCACAGCAGATCAGTCACCTCTGTTGCCTTCTCTCCAGATGGCAAAAGGCTTGCATCAGGGTCTGATGACAAGACAGTGCGTGTGTGGGAGGCTGAGAAGGGGGGGCAGCTTGGGGAGCCCATGCAGGGTCACAGCAAACTGGTCACCTCTGTTGCCTTCTCTCCAGATGGCAAGTGGCTTGCAGTCAGGTCACAGAATAGTCAACTTTCTTGGTTCTCTCCATACCCTCTTGAACCACTCCACGACCCATTCAGACCTGTTAATCACTCTTACAAGAATCTTCCTCCTTCCTTTTCCCCCTTTTCTTCCCAAGGTCACTGGGTTACCTACCTTGGTTTCAAGACTCTCTGGTTACCCCTGCAATACTGGGACTCTAGAGACATGACCATTGTTCTTTCTGGGGAAACTTTGCTTGTGAAAGGTGGTATGATTTCCTTTTTTGATATTTCCAAAGTGCTCCAATTCTGCCCTCTTGCTGCATAGTTCCTCTAATTCCATCTGCTTCTGCCTTACTTGAATCCTGTAAATACTATTCTATATTTTGCTCCATCATCATTGCCACTAGGTCTGTCCTTGAGGATGATTGTCTCCACGTTTATCTTGATTTACCTTGCACTTGGTCTTTGGGGGTCTTTGGGGGTCTTGATGTCATCTGCTGGCTGTTTGTCAGAGGGGAATATGCCATGAGTTGAGTGTTGTGACAAGAATAGAATGCCATATGTGACATATGAAAAGGAAAGGTTGAGACTGGTTGTATTCAGAATCTGTCCATTACTAGACCTGCTGATAGCTCAACTCAAACTGTTACAGCTGTTTGCAGCTGAGATTGCCAAAACTGAACATTCGAAATCGCTGCCTCTATAGCTTTGAGACTTTGCACATCTGTTGTTTACACTATTGTGTAGCATTCTATACAACTTAGAAGGTCAAGCGACATATTTGATTTTTCCCCCTGTGAGCATGGCTGTAACTGCTTTTGATGCCCACAGAAACCCCAGAACCAGATTTTTAGGGGCATGCTTGGTACACAAAAGTATTCATATTAGTCTCACAGAACATACTGAGGCACTTGTGCTTGATGATACTCTGTGCACAGAGATTGAGAGGCGTCCAAACACCACAAAGTCCCAGGACTCCTTTCTCTTGAATTCCCCTCACCACTACCACCACTCTATCCTCCACCATGACTTGTGGAAAGGCCACTGACTCATGATCATCTGTGTGCTGGGTGGTATTAGAATGCTTGCCCTCAAGGTTCCTTGGGACTCAATTTCAATTCAAACTGGTGTCCCTGAGTGGACAATCCAAGACATCAAGTGCCGTTTCCTCAAAACCAGAGACCCCACACCACCAAAAAAGGAAGCAACAGCACCTGGATCCAGAAGTGTTCTCTCAGCAAGTGATATGAAGGTTGGTGCTCTGAGTTTATGGGTTGTGGATGAACAAGATGCTGACCTGACGAATCCTTGCCAGTTTCGTCAAGCAAGCGTAGAGATCTAGAGGCAACCTGGCACTTATCTCTTGGAACTTGCCAATGACTTACACAATATCTGTGGTCTAGAAACAACTGAGAGTATGGTATGGCAAGGGCTCCATCGAGCAGGATATACCTGAAAGCAGGCGAATTCATGCACGCTGAAGGAAGAACTCGCTCGGAGCAAGAGAGCTCATCCACTCTCACTCTATAGATTATGAAGCTTGCCATTGAACGCAATGAGGCCAAAGGGGATGAGTACTTCGTCAATATCAGCCTGAACAGCTTGTATTTGTGGATGAGGGTGTGGTAGACTGCCACACTCCCGCACAAAGGTATGGGTGGGCAACAGGCTTGTATGCGTGGTCATTTTGTTTGGGGTGCTCAGTATGTAGGGTTACCTGATACCCTGGTGACCGCTGTGGTGCTGAGGAACTCATTTTCCAGGTATTCCCCTCTACCTGCACTGTCTCTTGACGGTATTCTCTATGCCCAAATAGCAGAAGGCTCCTTTTCAGGGGAGAGCTTCTTTTACTTTGTTGCTAACCTCCTTGAATGTATGCAACCCTTTCCAGCACGCAATTCTGTCCTTGTGATGGACAACTGCGCGATTCACAAAGTTGAAGGAATTTGTGAACTGGCTGAAGAACGGTCAGTATTCTGGCATTTTCTATTTCCAGGTTCGTGTTTTCCTTCAGGCTAATGCTTCTGCGGTTATAAGAGGAATCCGCCTTGTGTACCTCCCACCCTACTTGCCTGGCTTCAACCCGATCGAGCTCGCATTCTCATTCATCAAAGCCTACCTCGGTGACAAATCGCATCAAGTTCAGTTAGTCCTCACAGGGAAGAAGGCTGACGCTATTCCTGCACTTATTCTGTTGCATGACACAATTTACTCTGTTACCCCTGAGAAGGCATACCAGTGGTTCCGCCATTGCGGCTATGTGTACTAGGTAGTCCAATCCGATTGTCTTTTGTATCGATCCCAGATCCAGACCAGAACAATGAGCATGTATTACAACATCTCTAGCTAGCATATTATTTTGACAGGGATACCTATGCTGCCTGGATGTGTAGCCCTCAGAACTGTCCTACGCATTCCATCCCTCATAAGGTGAAGCCTGCATCGTATGCTTCTGGTATTGTGTTTGAGTATGATCATGCTCAGCCTTGGCACAATCAGCTGCTGCCCATTGGAGAATGTTACTTCCAAAGCCAACTTCAATCTCAAGCCCCTTCAATGTTTCCGCCGTTATTTGAACATACTTATTGCTTACAAGTTCATTGATTCTTTGGGACCCGGCTGCCTCCAAGACTAGCCCAAAACAAGCATAAGTTTTGCTGTCATAGACAGGTGCCCGATTCCCATTGATGGAAAGCTGAAGCCATTCCCCAACTTGAGGATAGTCCAATCAAAGTGTGCAGGACTAGGCAGCGCTCCATAGAGCCCCATTCCATCGAATCCGAAAGAAGGGGGACAGATATAAGGGTTGAATGCAAAGGGGGGAGGAGGGTGATACATGGCCATAAGGGAAGGATCTGCTGAGCTGAAGTAACGGGGGACTGGAATGGCAGCTGGGGAACGTGGTATTCTGTGTGTGTGTATTAGATGTTGAAGGAGAAGGTGTGCTCTAGCTAGTGCCTGAAGAAGTGGGGGCTTGCTTGGTTTGCTTGGTTGGAGCGGATCAGCGGGCAACGCCAGCATTCATGCTTGCCCAAATCTTGGCAGGAATTTCCTTGATACTATGTTTTTTTTCTATAGATAGTCCAGATACATGTTCGTGGAGGTTGGTATGAGAAGTTTTCCGAGACTGACCGACAGTACTTCCCAAAGATTGAGATCTGTGGGCATTGTATATAATTACATGATTGTGGTTTCCAAACGGATCCAAGACGTAGACAGCCATGGGGTCCTTTGCACAGGGGAGCATGGCGTGAGCGGATTTGTAAAAGTTCGCATTGGTCTTTGTGTCTGTCACCAAAGATGTTTCCTTGTCATTGTCAGCCATCTTGCTTTTGCCCTTCACCTGTTCTTAGAGTAAGTTCTTTCCATTCAAATCCTAAGAGTTTTAAGCTCACCTTTTTTGGTCCATCCCTGACATTGCTGATGACAATGACAATGTCCTGAGGTATGGGTGTCTTCTTGCCTGCTGTTTTACCCTCTTTCACTTTCTTCCCCTAGTCCGCCTTTTGTTCTCCTCTTTTTCAACCACAGCACAGTATGCGTTAGTTATTTTGACTAGGTTTTTTGGCCTGGAGAATTCCGCAGGGAGCTCGTTCTTTCTTGTGGTGCTCATCTTCCACGCAAGCTCCAACGTGTCAACATCTTTCAGGTCAATGAATCCCATTGCACCAGCAATTGCGAAACAATGCTCCTTGTATGTAAATACACTCGAAACACTTGGGTTTCTCAATCGATCAGCAGCAGCCACTTGATATTCTAACACAATAGCTGAGTGGGCATTAGCTTGGTTGCCTGCCACAGCCTTCCCACCACAGGGAAGAGCATCCACCTCTCCCTTTCTTCATCTGATTCATCTTCATACTCCTCTTCTCTCTCGATACTCGCTTCTTCATCTAATCCCTCTTCATCATTATTCTCCTTTTCCAGCTGGTCTAGAATGAAATCAAGCTCAGCAGCAAGCCGGCTCTTCCCAGCATCCGGCGTTCTGTGTGCCACAGTTCCATCCTCAGAAGCAGCCTGCTCCACAGACTCGGACATTGAATGGATCTCCTTTGTGTTATCTAAGCGCTCTGCGTCTCGAGTTGTCCGCTGCAAACCCTGTGGCTTCTTCAACATTGTCAGGAACACTTGTGGGCGGAGAATCATGAACAACTGAGCTAGGAGTGCCACCTTGAACTTCAGGAACCAACCTAGTTTGCTTTGCACTCCTAGTTGTACATCAACTCTGTGATACTACAGCTGTGACAGTAGCAAACTGTGGGAAATGGGAAGTCGCTGCCCTAGATTTGTATTAGAATAGATGAGGTAAGTAGAGTAACTAATTACTTAGTTAGAACTGTACCTAGGCTTTGTACATAGTCAAAAGGTAAATAGAAGGTAGTTTGGGTATTAACTGAGAGAGAAAGATGGATGGGAACGTCTGGTATTGAGCAAGGAACAGTTTCCGGGCCTACTATCCAGAAGGGGAGGCTTAGTCGAGCTGGGTGAAGTGGAGTGGAGCCCGGTTAGGTTAAGCACTGGCTTCGGACTTCTTAGAAGTGGTCATTTGCTACCTAAAAGTGCAAATCTCATCACGTTAATACCACAGTTAGGTTCGCGCTAATGAGGGCTTTCGAATGGCACCAAAAGCATAGAGGTTTACCTAAGAGGAAGTTCGCTAATCTGGGGATAAAGTGAATGGAGGGCGAAAAAAGCGAGCGGGGGGCGAAAATAGCGATTACCTAGGAAGGAATAGTATATTCACCTCGCTACCAATAGTACAGATTGTGGCTACTAGTAGTACGAACACAACGGTGTACTTACCATGTGATTCAGTGGGGTTTTGGGCTTGCTAGAGGCCAAAAGGTGTTGGGGATGTCTAGCACAGCGCCGACACAAGTATCAAGATTATACTTTGACGACGCAAAGACCCTTTATTGCAAAAGGTTAAATGCTAAGTAGTTTGCTTATCATGCAGAAGTTAGCGGAATTATGTGTGCGAGGGCAATCTGAGTTAAGGGGTTGGAAAAAGAGTTGTTCTGCCTCTCCTGGGGCAGAACCTGTATTTATTAGTTAGTTAAGAGCATTCTAGGATATTTTACTGTATTCTCTACTATTCTACTCCAGCCTTCGCTGCAAAGGCAAAGGCTCAGGCAACATGCTGGCAGTCTGCACCCGTGTTTGAGCGCTTAATTCCCATTTATGGCAATTGAGCGGCCCTGAGCCCACTCTGACATACTGCAGCATGCTGCAGCACATTGCAGAGGGTTCGGTAAGTCGCCTGGATGGATTTGTTGAGCTTACAAAGCTTAGCTTGGTGAATCCAGTGACGGTGAAAGAGCAGCCAGCGCTGATCCGGTTTCACAAATGTCTTGGCCAGAAAAAGGTACTTCCTTTATTTAGCTAGCTATCGGTCTTGGACTTTCTTGGCTCTTATTTGTAGATACAAAGAGAAAAATGAAATGAAATTTATTTGGTAGAGAATTGAGTGGGGAGGCATTATCTAATGTTACATTCAGGGTGGGTGATTTCCATAGATGCGAATCCCACAGTTCCCTAACAAGTATCCCAGATGCTTCCGCTTATCAGGAAACAGCTCTTCATATTGGCGTCAAGGTCAGAGGAATTGGACATCGACAAGTGAGCTGAATGGAGGAGAGATCAGTGGAGGAAGAGGAATTGGTATGTGTGAGGTTGTGGCTGGGGAGCAAAGCTTGAATAAAGTTGCTGAAGTCGTCCTCTTGAAGTGCTGAGATATAATCTTTGGCGTTTTGGAGGTGGTGAAGAGTGCGCAAGACAGTGTTCTTGGCTCTGCCAAGTTTGGCTTGCAGGACGTTGCGTTTGCTGCAACTTGAGCAAGATCCTTCTGGACTGAGGTGAAACAGCTGTTAAGCTGGTTGTGTTGGAGTTCCAGGGTTTGCCTCTTCTTGTGCATTTGATCTGCTAGGACCATCTGCTTGATGGCAAGGTCCTTGACGTCTTCCAGTTGCATCTCTTCTTGTTGTTGATGGCGGAAGAGGTTTTGAGGACGTTGACAGGGAGGAAGTCCGCATTGCAGTGGTGACATGAAATTGCCAATTATGGGCGTCTTCCAGACAGCGAATGATGGTTTCTTTACCGACAGTTAACTTTTGAATGAGGGCAGCAGAGGCGTAAATGCAGTGGAGGTGGTCTTGGGCATGGCATGCAGGGCGGAGGATGTTGTCAAGAGGGGCAGGGTGAGCAAGGGGACCAAGGTAAATGGCCACCATTC
This sequence comes from Tulasnella sp. 424, assembly GCA_019633425.1. Lineage (NCBI taxonomy): Eukaryota > Fungi > Basidiomycota > Agaricomycetes > Cantharellales > Tulasnellaceae > Tulasnella > Tulasnella sp. 424. The sequence goes on along the minus strand of WSUB01000068.1, from coordinate 100,004 downwards.
TGTGATTGATGAACAGAAGCCATCATTTGGGAGTGATTCCTATTTTGTGGGTGGGTTTGACAAATAGGTTGGAGCAGTAAGGGCCTATGGGTTGAAGGACATTGAGGAGGTAATTGTGGGCTTCACTGAGCATCCAGTCCCATGGAGCGATTATTGAGAATGAAGTGGTCAGGATGAGATGTGTGATGGATGGTGTCATTGTTGATGGAAAGGGCGAAGAAGCTGCCAAGATGTACATAGTCAAGGAGGCTGCAGACAGAGGGGACTAAGGTGTAGAGGCGAGGGGAAATTAGTACAAGTTTATTTGTTCCACACACAGCGCACTCACCGTGCCCAGCTACCAACTGTTCAATAGTGAAGGTGGGAGCATTGGATGTGATAGCAGCCATAGGAGTGGTTTATGGGGTGTATGGAGTGGAAGTAGTCTCGAACCCAGCTGTGTCACTGCAACTCTAACTGATGTGTGAGACTTGGCTATACCGAAATCTGCCGTAAATGGGGGTAGCAGGGAGAAGTGGAGATAAGCGGTGTCAATTTGATAGTCTTGTGACGCGTCTGGGAGGACTCACAGAGTGGCCCACATAGCGGAACTTCCTGTGGACCCTTTTGCAAGACTTAGAAAAATCAATGACGCCCCACTGCCCTCCCCTTGCAATATCAGCCCTCCCAAGCCCGATAAACATAGAAATTTGTTAGATTAGTCTTACTACAACTTATAATGGATTCACATGTCAAATCTGACAACAGCATTCTCGGTGTGCTACATTCCAACTTTGATGCTTTGGGCCACCAACCCACCAAAAAACCTCATTACTCAGATATAAAGCAAACTCCTGAAGAAAGACTGGAAAGGGAGAGAGTGGCTGAAAGTGCCTGGAAGAAGGAAGTGGAAGCGGAGGCAGCTCGTATTGCTGCTGATGAAGCAGAACGTGCCCGCTTCTCCAGCATATTTCAAGCCATGAAACAAAATGCATTCAAACATGTCCATGAATTCATGACTGGCCTGTTCACATCAACAAACCAAGTGATGGCATCTCAAGCTGGACAGCTCTTAAGAGACCACAGAGGGGAGATTTTTGATGCCATGGCAGCCAAGAATCCAAATGTTGCCACAGAGTGGGCACATCAATGGATGCTTTGAGTATACAAGGCTGAAGCAAGGGACCTATGGAAGCTCTTTCAATCATGATCAGGGGGGAAGCTTCAGCTTATTGAGGGCTTCTTGCTTGAGACCCTTATGGGCAGAATGGAAGCTGTGGCACCATACCTCCTCAAACTCCTCACTTCAGTTTAACTCCCCAACCTCGATTCTGGTGAAAAGGGTGAAGGGTAGAATACCCAACACAGGGATACCCGTCTAGTGAGTGGCTCTACTGGACATCTAAGAACCAATATTCCGTACTTACTCGCTGAATAGGTTTTGTGCACAGCTCTATTCATGCTTGGCCAATCATGCTCAGAGCAGAACAATCAGTTCCAGACACTTATGGGGCTCTGGCACATCTCAGGCAACTCTCAAAGGAAGGACTGGCTGAGGCCAGGCAGATGATGCACAAGGAAGCCTATGCCATCGTAAGGGACAACCTCAATATTGCATTCAGAGTTGGGCAGCAGCCACTAAGTTCAAAGGATTCATTCCAAAATGGCATCACCGCAACACTGCTCCCCCTATTTGGAGTCAAATACGGTGAGCTTCTGATCAGCCTTCTCCCAGAACGAAAAAACAGCTGTGCACTTATCGACATTTCACCACACCTCACACTCCCCATACAAGTGGAGACTCACACAGGGAGCAAATCAACATTTTCCATGGCTGAAAATTCTGAAGAAAACACTGGGAGGGGAATCACTTTTCCTGATAATTTTTCATTTTTAGAAAATGATGATGAAAATCTCTGACCATTTTCCTCTGAGTGAAAAATGTGAAAGTTTACACTACGGCACTGAAAAACATGGACCCTTTTCATGTCCCAATAATCATTAGCATTTTCAGTGGAGATGGTCCACATCTTTTTCAAGCTGAAGAAAATGCTGAGGAAAATTCTGAAAAATTTTCAGCATGCTCCAACATATCCCTGAGACTAATCTGAGAATGTGGAATACCACTTACACTTTCACAAGCATTTTCAGTCCAGGATGAAAAGTTACCAAGATTTTCCATTGATGACACCTTTTCCCTCCAGAATGATGGAAAATGTTGGGAAACTTTCATCCTGGACTGAAAATGCTTGTGAAAGTGTAAGTGGTATTCCACATTCTCAGATTAGTCTCAGGGATACATTGGGGCATGCTGAAAATTGTGCAGAATTTTCCTCAGCATTTTCTTCAGCTTGAAAAAGATGTGGACCATCTCCACTGAAAATGCTAATGATTAATTGAGACATGAAAAGGGTCTATGTTTTTCAGTGCCATAGTGAAAACCTTCACATTTTTCATTCAGAGGAAAATGGTCAGAGATTTTTATCACAATTTTCTAAAAATGAAAAAATTATCAGGAAAAGTGATTCCCCTCCCAGTGTTTTCTTTAAAAATTTCAGCCACAGAAAATGTTGATTTGCTCCCTGTGTCAACAACTTCGCAAATGTCTCACTTGGCGTACCCAATCCATCCTGCTTCTGCACCTGCCCCACTCCAACAGCAATATGCCAAGAAGCTTGGTAGCCGACCAGTTGTACACAAGATACCACTTCATACAACAAGACAATACCCCCTTCCAGCAATGCACATTGACGAGTCAAGTCTAGACGGAACCTTGGAGGTCATTGAGACAATCATGTGCAGGCATTTAGGCCTGTCTAGCGAAGATATTGAGGCACATGGAATTGTCCTTGCCCATGAGGATAATCTTACTACTTCACTTGTCAGGAAGGTATGGAACTGTTCAAATATCATGGCTATAATTTAATTTTTTTTCTTTAGGCCCAAGGGGCTTGGCAAGACAACTCCAATACCTTTGAGGGTTTGCGATACCTTCTCAGCCAACCAGGCCTCTTCCATATCAACATGGGGGGATGCCATATGATTATTAATCAGCATTGGGGGAAACCAAATACAAATACAGTGGCTGTCTTTGGAAAGAGAATGCTCTTCTTGGTTGCAAGGCTATCACCGCAGGGTGGAAAGCGAAGAAGCTCCCTCCATTCCCCCCTTCCCATGAACTCATTCACCTACCCCTTCATGCCCACATCCTCGATGCATACCAGATCCTCTCAAAGCAACAATCTCTGGAACAATGGGCCGCTTCCAAGCCTACCTGGGAGGATATTGAGTGGATGTCGTACACTATGCTTGACAACTTCTGTAGTGGGGGCATTGTGGACAAGATGCGTTGGAACACATTGTCAGAGTGCAATGCCTCCAAAGACTACCAGAAATCAAGGAAGAACAACAAGTCCTTGACCTCATTGAACCACAGTATCAGTACCCCGTCACAGAGCAAATCTTCAACCCAGTTACGTATTAGGCAAGCAACAGGAAACCATATAACTTCAAGAAAAGAATCGCTCGAGCCACCAAGCACCCAAGAATCGATATCACTGAGTGCCCCTCTGCCACCCTCGCCTATCTCATCGACACCTTTCCAGAATCCAACATCTCGTTCTTGGGCACCAACCTCTTCATCCCCTATGTTCCCACAACCAGGTCCCTCCTCCGAGCTTATCAAGTGCTACCAGCGGACACCGTTGCCAAATACAATAGTATATGAGCTTCGCCTCACATGCATTGGCATTCAACCTAAGATCAGTCTCTGTCCCAAACACCCCAAGAAGCACTACCATCCCAATGAGCCAAGCAACCAACAATCCCTCAGGATCTGGCAACACCAGGTCCCAATCCAACCCAAGTACTCGGAACCCACCAACACTTCCCCCAGGAGTAGATGCAAACATGATCACTGCCATCATCCCTGCCCTACAAGCCTTAGGAGTTGGCGCCCAAGCCCAGTCCACTACCACCAAAGCCACCAAAATGAAAATCAAAGAACCAGATACTTATGGTGGAAAGACCCAAGGAGGAGATGCCGAACGATTCCTACTGAGCTGCAAAAACTACTTCTGAGCACGCTTGAGTGACTTTCCAGACAACGAAGCCCAAGTACAATTCGCCCTCAGCTACCTAGGGGGAGCCGCCCAAGCTTGGGGGGATGTCATTCTTTGAGATCTCCTATTGGCACAAACGCTACCAGCATCCACCAGTTGGGACGAGTTCAAGAAAGAGTTCATCAAAGCCTTTGGAGACCCAGACAAGGAAGGAACAGCAATACAAAAATTAGAAGCCCTAACTCAAGGGAACCAACAGGCCGCCACCTATACCTCCGAATTTTGACATATTAAGGCCGATATCAGCTGGAACAAACAAGCTTTCATGCACGTCTACTGACAAGGATTGCGCGCCGATGTCAAGGATGGATTGGTCTACCACAATAAGCCCGCCACGCTAGAAAAGCTTGTCGAACTTAGCATCCGAATTGACGACTGACTCTATGAACGAAGGCAGGAAAAAGGAAATGGCCATAGCAATAAACCCCAGCACTGTCCACCACCATGCCCAACTCCGGTTCCCACTCCCCAACCCCGGTTCCCACTCCCCAACCATCCTCCAAGGCCCCAAATGCCTTTGCTCACAATCAACCGGTCCCCATTCATATTGATGCTGCCAGGAAAGGAAGGTTGACACCCGAAGAACGAGCATGCCGTTGTAGAGAAGGGTTGTGCTACTATTGTGGAGAAAAGGGACATGCTGCTGCCGCTCACCACCAACGTCAAGGAGTTATCGACTACCCACCTAGTAACTACACCCCTACCATCGCAGCCACCCAATCTCCTGTTGTCAACTCCCCCAGTCCTCATCCCAATAACTCCTTCACCGTCTCCATTGCTCCCCAGTCTACCAGTCGCCCTGATCCTGACGATGGAGGATTCTTGCAGGGTTTTCCCCACAGCACGTAGTGACTGTGCCATGCCGGGTTCAAAGCTCTCAGCTCTTAGGTACTGATCATGTATTCCCCATGCCCAATAAGATTCGTATGACGCCACTCAACCCTTCTACACATCTGATCGTACCTAATGAGCTGAGCACCAACCAAGTCACAGCATTCCCCACTGCCATGATCGATTCTGGCGCCACTTCTGAATTCATCAATAAAGACTTTGTCAAACAAAACCACCTACCTACCTGGCAAAAGGAATTCCCGCAATACCCTGCCGCAATAGATGGGCAATCCTTGGAACCATTGATTGTGAAGTAAGAGGGCGACTCCGAATGGGAAATCACGAGGAGAAGCTCGTAATGGATGTCGCCAACATTGGGAGACACACAGTAATCTTAGGAGCACCCTGGCTGCACAGGCTTAACCCCGAAATTGACTGGAGAACCTGCCAAGTTGCTTTCCAAGACCCATACTGCTCCCATAACTGTCTGGACACCCCAGCCAATGTACTAGGAAAAGCGAATGGACAACCAGACTGAATGGAGCCCCCACCTGAAGTATTGGATCTTCCCCCAGTTGACGAAGACTCGTTGGCAAGCGTAGTGAACACCATCGATGGAACCAGTATCTCAGCCAGAATCGCCTCTGAACACATCAAGGAAACAAAACCCCTTGAAGAAACGGTACCAGTAGAACTCCATGAATTCCTTGACGTCTTCAGAGAGCCAACGATTGATCACGCACTCCCCATACACCAACCATACAATTGCAAGATCGACTTCATCCCAGGAGCAGAACTCCCAAAACCAGGTGGATTGTATGCTGGATTGGCTGAAGATAGCCAGGAGCTAAGGAAATGGATAGACAAAAGCCTGGCCAAGGGCTATCTGAGAGTTGAAATCCCAGGTGGCCTCCCCCTGTTTCTTCGTCAGGAAGAAAGATGGCAAGAAACGACTGGTTATCGACTACAGGAGGATCAACGACATCACAGTGAAGGATCAGTACCCTATTCCCCTCACGTCCGACTTGATCAACCAACTTAGCGACAAGGAATGGTTCACCAAACTAGATTTATGATGGGGTTATCACCTAATGCACATTGCAGAGGGAGACGAATGGAAAACAGCTTTCAAGACAAGCTACAGTCTGTTTGAATGGACTGTAATGCTGTTCGGCCTGTGTAACACACCAGCAGTGTTCCAACGTTTCATCAATCATATCCTCCACGATCTGCTGGACCCTTCAGTGGTGAACTACCTCGACGATACCATGCCAGCTATGAAGACCCAGGAGGAAAATGTCGAAGTCACGAAAGAAGTCTTACGCTGACTACGTGCAAACAACCTCCACTGCAGACCGGAGAAATGCGAGTTCTTTGTGCAGGAAATGGACTATCTGGGATTATGGATCACCCCAAAAGGCATCTCCATGGATAAACACAAGGTCGAAGCAATTAAAGATTGGCCCACTCCTAAGAACGTCAAGGCCATCCAAACCTTCCTCAGCTTTGCTAACTTCTATCGATGCTTTATCAAGGACTTCTCAGACGTCACTCAGCTGATCACCAATTTACTACGGAAAGACACTAAGTGGGATTGGACCAAGGAGTGTCAAGAAGCGTTTGACAGGCTGAAGAAAAGGTTCAGCACAGCCCCAGTACTAGTCCATTACAACTGGGAGAAACCCTGCATTTTGGAAACGGATGCCTCGGGATACGCCCATGGAGCAGTACTTTCACAAAGATCAGGTGATGGTAAAATCCACCCAATCGCTTTTATGTCCAAATCAATGACCCCCACAGAGTGTTGATATGATATTTGGGACAAGGAAATGATGGCTATAGTTTGAGCCTTGGTCTACTGGCATCACTACCTGGAGGGAGCCAAATTCACCATCCGGATCCTCACAGACCACAAGAACCTGGAGTATTTCAAAAGGGCACCAACATCTGGAAAGTGCATGGGCTCCCTCTACAAATTGTATTGGATCGGGGCCCCCAATTTAATGCCCCCTTCTCGAAGTCTCTGTATGGAGGACTAGGGGTCAAGCCAGTTCTATCCACAGCATACCACCTGCAAACAGATGGTCAGACGGAATGTACCAATCAGACGATCCGAGGGATTCCTACGGATATTCTGTAACCATCAACAAGACAACTGGGATGAACTCCTCCCCTTTGCCGAGTTCTCATATAACAATTCTATCCAGTCATCCATCGGCATGTCCCCATTCATGGCAAGCAAGGGATACAACCCCATCTTCACCGACCTCCCTTCTAGTGCGCAGTCCAACCCATCTGCAGAGGAAAGGCTCAGTCAAATTGCAGCCATCCAAAAGGAAATCCAATCGGCCATGACCCTTGCTCAGGAGCGCCAAAAAGAATATTAGGATTGACACAGGGAACAAGAACCGTCCTATGAACCAGGGGACAAAGTATGGTTGGAAGCCCGTAACATCCAGACCAACCGACCATCCAACAAGTTAGCAGCAAAACAACTAGGCCCTTTCAAAGTGGAAAAGAAAATCTCCTCCCATGCCTATCGAATGACACTCCCTGCCACTATGAGGATCCACCCAGTGTTCCACGTCTCTCTCCTCACTCCCCACGTTCAAGACACAATCCCAGGTTGGGTTCAACCACCACCACCTCCAGTCATAGTTGAAGACCAAGAGGAATGGGAGGTAGAGAAGATCCTGAACTCACGGTACTAGTATGGCTGATTGCAGTACCTCCTTAAGTGGAAAGGATTCGGAGACCAAATGGGAGTATGCGGAGCAGTTAGAACACATGCCCAAGCTAATACAGGAATTCCATCAATGATTCCCAGTTGCCTTTGGTCCTGAACTTCGACAACGTCCTACTCGTCAGCAACCTCCTCGTTGATGTCCTTAAGGGGGACTGATGTGATGACCTCGTCACATGGTCCACCTTCCTCAGTCACATGACCAATACAAATCCCCATCACGTGACCCTTGTGATTGGTTGCTCATCCCTGCATTCGCCTTTCATGCCTCACCACTACCATACACTCCTTACTCATCCCCTCATGCATTCCTCATTGTTCTTACTCATGCGACGCGTCAGTGTTTCCATTGTGTTCCATCTGGTTGTTCTCTTTTCGTTGAACTAGACTCAAAAAGCGCCAGTCTTAGTTTTCCAGGTCAAATACCAACTTGAGAGCATTTCCTTTTTTTGTGTGCCAGGTCCAACAAGGCAATAGAGAATTAACCAAGTATATTCACAAGAGTGTGAGGCAAGACACTAGTTGTAGGGGCTACACTCCTATCATGAGCACACATGTTGCTGTGAAAATTGAGGGGATTTGAGTCTGAAGACTGGTCGATGTCCTTGAAGCAGGAGCCATAGTACGACCAATACCAGACACCACTTCCTCAACCCATGTCAGGTCTGCAAACCTGTAAGGTAGTGAGCCCCTACACAGATTCATGGAATACAATTGCGCTTCAAAGCGAATCACATCTGTTAGACATTGAATCTTGAGATACCAGAAAAGGATGCAGAACTACAGTGCATTAAACCCGTCAGACCGAGGGCAAGACTCAAACTTGAAGGGATTGTCAAGGGCAAGCAAAGAGTGGACCATATCGTGGTGAGTGGGAACTAGTTCGACAGAATTGACACAGATTTCTGCAAGCTTACATTAATACCATGCTGCAATCTAGCACAACACGCCCAGGGACACGGTATGATATATGTAATCGCTTTCCTGAATTCAGCACAACCCTGTAGACGGAAGCCCTTGGAAGGCTTATGAGGCAAAGCACAATCACATCCTTCATTCCTGTTAGGAACCGTGGGATCTGCACCTTCGCGGATCGCCCCCACCTGAATGTAACATTAGTTAGCCACCCCACTCGATTAGCTAGAAAATAAATGTATATTTTTCTTTCTTCTGTCTCTACGAATAAAGGCCGAGAAACTCCAGAACGAATATCTTTATAAATAAAGAAATTACCTAATTTAGCCATAGTTGGGAATCCGGATTGACATCCTCAAATTCCCGACTACCCGCTGAACTAGAAATCTAGCTCAGCAAATAGTCTTAGAATACCGATTCGCCGACGATACACGCGTCAAAACGTGTGGTATCCCTCCAGGGGCGGTCCTGATACCTGGCTGGGCAATTAAGCGCCCAGGCCAAACGCTAGCTACTGACCGACCCCTCGGAGCTCCCCCGACGTTCCAGAACCTCGTAGAACTATGTAGAATAGTCCAGAATGTTTGTAGCTAGATAATAAATACGGCTGTTGCGCTATCTTATCGCAACATCCCTATCTTACCCTGAATTTACCAAATCTAGCCTGCATGCCTCAAGTCCACTTTTCCAGCGTGAAACTAGGAAAACCTACCATTAGACTTGCGGGATAAAAGTCACCTACCGTTAGATCCATCAGGATAAAGGACTCCGGCATCGCTAGCGCCAAGATACTCTTAGCGAATTCAGTTGTCACCGTCCTAGATGTTGCAGACGCTATTTGGCCTTTCGCAAGCCCAAATATCGGTCTATCCTCACTTTAGGTAGACCGTTCTACTCGTATAGTTAATAGCTACCATTTGTACCATTAACGCCACAAGTAGTTAGTAATTACCTGTTGTGTATTTACTAAATCCGTCTCCCTTTCGCCCAAACCCGGAATTCTTTTCGCCCTACTCAGAATTCCTTTACGCTAAAGATACCGTTAGAAAGCTCTCAATGAGACGATTCCAACGGTACCAAAATCTTTACGTAATTCGAGCTCCTTCGGTGTCAACGGACGTCACCGAAGAATCCGAATCGGTGCTTATTCCATATTTGGCAGAGAGAGCCCGGCCCACCGATACTAGCTATTGCTGTAGGCCTCGGAACGTCTCCGGACAACGTTCCTCGTGCGCAAATATCTTATTCGAGCACGAATATACCTTCCAGAATGTTTAGCGCATCTCTGGAGGTTAATCCGAATCCCGGGTGTAGCTGAAACTGCCCTAAACGGTATTTCGCCCTTAGCTAGCCCATTTCTTCGAATTACGCTACGCTAAAAGCACGTACGGAAAGCTATTCATTAGCTCTATCCATCTGTGTCATTAGCTAATCATAATTCCCTCTTTTGGACTTCCCAAATTGAGAAAGTAGAATCCAAACATGCAGATCCCACGCCTCATTGCTTCCTTTGCGCAGCTGTTGGAAGCCCCCACCCGTAGATAAAAATAGAATAAATATATTCTATTACTCGTACCCTATCTACGTACACATTTAGCTAGTTAAGTCTGCTCCTAATTAAATAATTAGTTGGGACTCAATAATTAGCTACCTCTGTCTAATTAGTATTCTGCGCGGCGATTCCCCGTTCCCACGCCTTGCACGCGCTACCGAATCTCCGGCGCTTAACACTCTGCCCTCGCCCAACTGAGTGTCTCCCTCCTCCTAGATCATCTCAGCAGGCCTAACCATGGCTATATACACAACTGTGCCAAGGAGCTGTCATAGGAGGTCTGCCACATGATGACAGAGTGCCTTGGTATGTCGTGCAGCTGTATTTAGATTTGGGCTGAAGTTGACGGTCCATGACTTTGTGCTAGTGACCATGATATTAGGAGGACTTTACTGGGTAAGCTACCTTCCTTTTTGCATGACACCATCTCTGACCAACTCCTTCTAGTCCCATACCCCTTGGTTCCTGCTCGGTGCTGTCAGGACTGTGTGATCTTTTTCGACCAAAACAACCATGGACTTCAATCTCACCTTTCGCTCCTGCCCTACTCCCCTAGAATCAGCCATTCAGTCGATGTATTTTCACTCTGTACTTCACTATTATTACATAGTAATGAATATATTTTTAAGATATCTATCGAGCTTTGTGTGCTATGTAAATAGGAAAATGGGTACAATACGGTGAAATACTGGCTTCTAGGGATAATACATTGCCAGGGGTTATCAGTGGTTAGAGATCTTACAAGCGGCAATCAGTCTTACAGACTTTGTGAGACCCCTAAACATTCTATGCTGTCACGTGCGCTTGTCGACGACCCTTAAATTCTGGTGAGGCCGCCAGGCCTTTCATTTCTTATGACCGCTGATAAGTAGCCTACAAGCCCTTGGAAGAGCGGGGTGTCCAACGTGATGTGGTTACAGCATGCTCCTCGCCTTCAACAGCGGCATCAACTTGCTCTGCTGACAGGCTCCCAGCTACTGCTGTTGCGTAGCTATCGTTGGGTAGTGTTGCCGCCGGTTCGGTTCGGTTCGGTTCGGTTCAGTTTCAGAACTGGTTCTACTCACCGAGAAAGTTGGTTTGCGGTTCTGGTTCCAAACCGAACCAGAACCGAACCACCATAAACCAGTTTAGGAACTGGTTCAACGGTCTTACCGGACTTAACACACAGACGTCATGACCATAAGTTAAGAAATTGTGCAGAATGTCCTCTAGGCGTGTAAGAGGGGATAGTAGCATTTATCTGAATACATTCTACATTTAGATATGTGTCAATCTAGAGAATGTAAGGGAAGGTGGTGTTTGGCTGCAATGATGTCATTGCTTGGGTTAACTTCTAAACCGGCACTGGGTCATTATTGACAGGGTACTATTTGTACAACTCATCCAGTATGTAGAGGTGTGATCAAATAAACCCCTCAAATTGCCACGAGAACAAAGAAGAGTATGATATCTTACCATAGAAGGCTTTGCAGTCCAGGCACCAGAGGAACTGGTTTGAAACGGGTTCGGTTTGGTTCTTGAACCAGTTCCACCTCTGAGCAAAGTCGGTTTGCGGTCCTGGTTTCAAACCGGACCGAACCAGAACCAAACCGAATGAACCGGTTCTAAACCAGTTTTTGCCGAACCGGCAGCAACACTATTGTTGGGAGTCACTGTTATCGATGCTGTGTTGGGTTCTTGTTCATGCCTGTCCAGAGGCTCGTCAGCCTGCAATGCCGATGCTAGGGGAAGGTGAGGCATCAGTGCACTCCCGGCCTGGCCGGCTGCAACAACCGTTCTTCTCGCCCGTGTGCGAGTGGTGTACGGTAAGCGTTGCAACGGCGAAATTCTTGTTTTACGCGTAGAAACCATAGTAACTTGAGTCAGTCCAAATTGAAAGAAAATTTTACTCAGCGCTTTTTATATTGTTTTTGTGGTTTTGTTATTTTCCGAAATAGAGAGAAGAAAGAAAGAGATAGGAAATGGGAGTAGGGAATGGGGTTTGGTTGTTGGTTGCTGGAGAGTATCTTGAGGCAGTGGCCAATCCATCACAAGAGTACCTCTAGCAAGTCTCTAGTCAAAAAATGTGAGGTCGGTACGGATGTACTGAGACCTAGCTTGATCTTTTGGTAGCACTCGATAGACTGTCGAAACTGTAGATATTGAGTAGTTGGTTTATCGAATACAAAGAGTAAAAGAAAAGAGAGAGAGAAATTGTGAGGTCGGGGTTTTAACAGGGATATCCGTGCGCGTGCTTAGCTAACTACTAATTCTCCGTTTCTCCGTTGTTAGGTTCCTAATCGGGTATCTCCGGTAAGTCCCCGCCCTTACAGCTGCCAAATGGATGGTCATGAAGTCCGCCAGCGTACTTATTCCCCATCCACTCCTAACAAGCCCAACGTCATTTTGTCACTAAAACTGGCAAGTGCTCAAGAGACATCTTACAAAGGGAATTACGTCATAGGTAAATGGTGCTAAAAAAAAACTAGTGTGGGTGCAGACGACTCCGCTAGTTGGGATCGGTCTTTGGGTGTTGCGGGAACTTGGCATGTTGGCTCTGTGGTCGTCGTCATCTCCTCCTCTCCGCTGCATCGTTCATCGGAGGAGCTATCAAATAGACTGAACACCTCTCATCATTTACCGGCTTGACCAACCAAAACTTCGAGATGTCCAGCCCGTTCCCCAGCCCCGCCAAGCTTCCGGATGTCACAGGCCGCCCCTCCACGTCCTACATTCGTCATAGCTAACAAAATCCTTAGTCTATTGATGAGAGCTCTACTCCCTTCCTCCGGCTCGCTCTTCATCCCGTCAGCCTTCGCGCCCGCATATCGTGCTCGGACCGTATGGCTCGCAACGAGATTGCACAACGATTCGATGGCCGCAAGTCAAACCGTGGAAGTTGACATTGAGTAACGGCGTCTTGGTCTTGTTCAAGACGGTGCAGGGACCTGGTTCTTCGTGCCTTGTGATGCGGGAAGCGACGATCAGGCCCAACAATTTCGTGTCACAGTACAACCTTTGGACTACTGGGGGAGCCTGCAAGAAGGATTAAAGATGAGGTGGAAGAGCGGGTTGACGGCTTCAAGAGTGGATGAGGCCTTAGGTCCAAACCGGAGGACTTGCCACGAGGTGACAAGGGAGTTTTGCTGAGGCTTGGATTGCGGGTGGGTTGAGTGGGTCGAGCGGTTTTACTAGAGAAGTTGAACCTCCTGCAAATGTAGAGTCGAATTCGATGGCGGTCTCTTTGGTGGAGAATTGTGCAAGTGTCCTTGAGGTTCGTGAAGGACGCTTCGATCGTTCGTTGAATCCGCTTCCTTTGTTCTCCTTGTCTTCGACTAGGCTTAGGAAATGCGACCGAGCGACCTGCGGATGCCTTCGCTCTCCTTTCAATGCTACATTTAAATCGGAGCGGGCTCCTTCAGCACCCCGCATCATCCGATTCCAACGGGTTCTCGGCCTCTTTCCCAACGATGTCAACAAGGTTTCCGCCAGTTATTGCTCCCTCCTTCGTCGTTCCCTCCAACTGATCCACCCGCTTCTCTTCCTCGCTCAATTTCAGTCGGAACGCCCGCGCGGTTGTTGAGGACGATGACCGATACTCCTGAGAATGACGCCACACTTGCTTTCTCCTCTGGGATGAGGTGTTCAGCTCCGACTATGACTGTGGGTTCGGCGCCGATTCAATGTCGGTTTAGAAGTGGGACGAGAGAGGATGGTCGAGTGAGGAAGCCGGTCCGCTGAAAGGGATTCCTTGACATCCGAGTCCATGCTGGAGTAAGCGAGCCACCCACCACTGCATCGAAGCCTTTGCGAAGGGTTTGTCCTGGCCCGACGGTTTCCTTCGAGTCGACGGTGAGGCTCTTCAGATGTTTGGCGAATGACTTGTCGTCATCCTTCCTCCTCTCCGCTTCCACCGCACGGATCGTAGCGGGGACCGCCAAGGGACGACAACATTTCCAAACTGACGTCCTCCGCAGTTCCCCGCGAGATTCATCAGCGCATTGGCAGCCGCAGCTTGAACTCCTGGGTCAACAGCATCCTTCGGACTTGGTCTTGGAGCCATGAGATAGTGTGCGCCTGGACGGAGCAGTCAACAAGGCGTCCGGACTGCTTGCTCGGGACAGCAAGGCCGCAACGTCCCAAGAAGCCGTTATCCTATTTTTGCCTTCAAACAGATCCGGGGCGTCTAGAACCGCGTCGACGACTCCGTCTTTAGAAAAAAAACCCGGCTTGCGCTTGAAGAATCGATTTGGAAGAGTGTTGTGACAAGTCTCTAGAGCTGGTACGAAAATGTCGTGGCAAGGCGGGACTCGGTGATAGGAGAGACCAGTCGAATAAGGTTTTGTGTTGCCTTTTCTTGATCTGGTTCGTAGGGTGTGGTGGCGACGGCGGTTGGAGTTGGCCTTGCGTTTGAGACGAGTTTTGAGGTTACAAGGGGTGCAAGAGAGCGGGTTGGTGGCTTAGTAGGTGGTAGGAAAGTAGCGAGGGCTCGAGACATTCAAGTTTTGCAGCAAAGACTTGAGGTCGGTGCCGGTGTCGGGTCGCGACGGGTAGTTTGAACAACAAATCGCCCAGGGGATTCCTTGATGTGTGCAGGGACGATGTCTTTTGGGAAGTGGAATCTTTGCGAACGGCTGTGGTTATGGGATGGTACCAAGAATAGCTTCCATCCCGTACTCTGGTACCTGGAAATGAATAGCCGGGCGTTTGGAGGAAAGCAGTCTCAGCACGGTGGTCGCCTAAACATAACTGTAGAACCAAAACGACTCACGATACGACTTCAAAAACACTTTGACGATAAACCCCGAAACATCCGGCGCGTTTCCCAAGATGCTGCAAGTCGCATCTGCACGTCCTCTACAACAGCCATAGCTAACAGAGCCTTTAACCTCTCGAAGAGAGGTTTTATCCGAGTCCGCTTCCTCCGATAGCTCACTCGCCCCGTCAGGCTTCTCGCCCTTATTTATCTCCCACACCGTATCACTCGCAACGGGAATGCGCAACACTGCCATGGCTGGACGACGAGCCATTATGCTGTCGTCGAGTAACAGTGTCTCTCAGTCTTGTTCAACACGCCGAGACCTGGTCCCTTTGCGTTGCAATCCGACGAGCGGGTCCAGTGGTGCGAGGTCGGTTAGTGCCATGGAACTGTCGAATTTCTGGAGGAGCGTGTTAAGAGCGTTAAAAAAGAAGAGAGAGAGCAGGGTGAACGGCGTCGAGAGGTAAAAAGGCACCACAGCCGAGGCGGTGATGGAGAGTTTAGAAAAGGCTTGAACGGCGAAAGTCTTTGTGGGTCGAGTGAGGGTGCTACAGAAGTTGAACCTCCCGCAACTGTACAGTCGACTTTCGGTGGAGGTTTCTTCGGTAGAGGAGCTTGAAGGACGCTTTGATCATTCGTTGCGGAGCTTTGACTCGACCTCCTTCACCGATTTTGCCTCTGCTCCCCATATCATCGACCAGGCTTAGGAAACGCCGAGCGCGTGGCCCGCTGACGCCTTCACTTTCCTCTCGGTGCAACATGGAAACCAGAACGGGCACGACTCCAGTTTTCGGCACCCTCTTGCATCTCGTCGTCGTCCGTTTCCAACGGGTCCTCGGCCTCTTTTCCGTCCAGGTTGGCGAGTTTTCCGCCCGTTCTCACTCCATTCTTCGTCATCCTCTCCAACCGATCCACTTGCTTCTCCTCCTCGTTCAATTTCGGTCGGAACGCAACAAGGTGGAAGACGACCACAGAAACTCCGCAGAGTAACGCCACATTTGCTTTCTCCTCTGGGGGAAGGTGTTCAGATTTTCTGTTGACTGCAGGTTTCACGTCAGTTGGATGTCTCTTTGGAGTTGGGCGAGAGATAATAGCCGAGTGAGGAAAGTCGTGTCTGCCGAAAAGAATTCCTTGACGTTTGAGTCCATTCTGGAGTAAGCGATTTCACCGCCTCGCGGATGCTTTGCGGTGAGCCACTCCAGGGTCGTCCTGGCCCGATGGTTCCTTCGAGTCCATGAGGTTCTTCATAAGCTTGACCACTGACTCCCCGTTGTCCTTCCTTCCCGACTGCACTGTCCGTGTCGGGACCGCCCAGGGACGACGAACGTATGAAGGGGACCTCCGCAGTTCTCCGAGAGAGCTTGGTCAGTGCCGGCTCCTGGATGGGATGAAAGTCGCAAGTATCCTGGCATAACAACAAAGCACGAGGAGTTCAGTTCAACACAATGCAAAGTGGGGAGGAATGCTTGCCTGGACGAAAACGCTCAACGCTTTGCAGGAGATATAAGGTTTGATTCATGAGGGGCATGGTGCCTGAGCTGTCCTCCAGGACTTGACTGGAGCCACTTGGAGGACAAGGATCTGGTCTCCGAGTGTCCCGAGGTCAGGGAGGCGACGAGCGAGTAAGGGTTGAACAAGCAGTACGGCCGGCCATGGAATGGCGCTGGGTGTATATTTTTACGTTTGGCTTTTGGACGTTTCAGTTCTGGAGTGCTGAATCCGGTTCGGGTTGCATATAGCCATGGTTCGTCGCCCTCAAGAAGGTTTAAGGATGTGGATGCGTTGTCAGTTTGAACTAAAATCCTTCCCATGAACTGATCAATTGTATCATACCTGCGGCGGCTTGTTGTGGACGCGTCGAGTACATGACCCCTACGAGAGACAAGGTGGAAGGCAAAGGACAAGTGGAAGGGAATTCAATTGTGGAGCGATGCATATGGGATTGTCTGTCGGTTCTTTGGTGGCTACCACAATACTGGGACGATCGGCGTAGTCGGGGCTGGTCTCTCATTCCAACGTAAACCTGAAGACTTTGCATTGTGTGAAGAGGGGATGGGGCAAGCATTATTCGTCAAAGAGTAGCCTCTCAGGTCAGGCTATAGTTCCGGAAACCCATTTGGCGTCCGTGGGAAATCAGGCGAGCTGAAGGACGCCGGGTTCCTTCACATAGCCTGACGAATTTCATTCTATGGCTTAGTGGATTCTCCGCCTGCCCCGACCCCCCTCACCGCATGCCCTTCCCGTCCTCTTAGCCCATTAAAACTACGTAGAATTAGTCTGTCTTGCATCTACCCCTGATCTATTAGATCACATCCCCTAAATTCGTGTTTTGTTTTGGTCGGTCCGGGGGTCGCCCATCTAAGGTCCTCCCACCCTGACCCGGAGGAAATGCCCACTCGGAGTGAACACAACTCGTGGAACCTTGATGCTCCACTGTTAGAAAATGAGTCTCAACAGCAGTGAAACTTGGCACGCAAGTTTCTCAAATACTGGACCAGATGAAAGAGTTGCACATGGACCTCCCAACGTTCCTCCCTACCTAATCCGTAGCATCCTAGTAAACAACATTGTTTCTATCTCTGAGTTTGAGAGGTACGCTTAGAGCCTTACAGTCACAATCATGCATTTCTCGGACGCTGCTAAAGGGCTCATCAAGTGCTCCAAACCGCCGACCATGCTGCAGGGAGAGGAATGGCAGAGTCGAGGGGCGACGTTCTATAAAAGTCGTTTTTGAGTGCTTTGAACTTTCAGAAATGACGTGTTGAAGTCAGAGGATGGGTCTAGTTAGTTTTTGAGGGTCAGATATGGCGGGAAGGGCATGCGGTGAGGGGGGTCTGTGGGGGTGGACGAATCCACTAAGCCATAGAGCGAAATTCGTCAGGCGTTCCCGATGGAACCTTGTGTTCATCAGCTCGCCTGATTTCCCACGAACATAATTTGGTTTCCGGAGGGATCACGCCTGACTTGAGAGGCTAATTCGGACGTACAGGAGGGGGTGGAGCAGGCTCACACAGTCTTCTGTCGGAAAGCGGAATTGGTTATGTCCGACAGGGTCTATGGTCTTCGGCGTACGTATTCCTATTCAGTACAGTACAGGAAATGCCAAGCCAAGTTCCTTATCAATCGGTAGGCCTAGACGTCCTACTAGGTAATTCCATCAATTGACCTCGTCCGACCACGAACAACCCCTTGGAGAGTATCAGGGTTCTCATCCCCAGCATCTTCAACTGCCAAGCCTGCCGTCACCCAGGGACCATATGGTAGGCAAATGCAATTGTGTCTTGTATTTAAGTAAAGCACCGAGTGTGAGTGTTCCTCCGAACGTATACCGAAGACGTGCGATTAGGCTATACTGCCCAGAGTCACCAGTGTCGCTTGAGTCATGATACGTATAGATAACGCTTTGGGGACCCTTGGGGCTTGCCGGCTAGCAACCCGTCGGAGATGACGTCGTCCGAACAGTTCCTTCAAATGGGTCAGGGTCCTTACCTTTAGGATCGTCACCTCAGGCGACGTCATATTTTGATTCTCCAGACCGACGCGGTGTCGTCGTCGTCGTCGTCTTCGCCGGCGGCGGTGAGGGCGCACATCTAGGCAAACATTTCCTTACTTGCAGCCGCTCGCATCTTCGTACCATACTACTCATGTGTATTGAGCGCATCAATACAGCCCATTTGTAAATACTCTATAAGCGATGGAGCTACCGTGAGGGATGTACGCCCTGACGACGGCAACCAGTCCGAACGCGATGACCGCATCAAAGGTGTCGGGCACTGATCAGAACGAGTATATGCAGTACGATATACATTTCTACTCGAGTTAAAAGTTCGCCATGCGCTGTCGAGGTCGTCGTTGACGAGGGCGAGGACGACGAGGACGATGACACGTCGGTCTCGAATACGTATGCAGAGCGAGAGTACAGGCAAAGTAAAACTGCAATGCGTAGAAGCAACGCACAAGAACAATGGAACCAAGCAAGAGGAGACACAGAAAGAGAAGAGAAGAGAAGAGGAAAGGAAAGAAAAAGAACAGACGCTCTTAGTGATAGTCCTCCCATGTGAAGGAACTTGTTACCTTCCCTCGTGAAGTGCTTGCCGCATATCTCGCACGTAAAACCCTTCTCGCCCGCGTTCGGATTGTACGGGCAGGCTCACCAAGGTCGCGCCGGTTTAGAGGTCGAGCCGCTTGGGCACCGACACGCAGAGTAATCGGTGCGGGCAGCTCGAGGGTTGACCGTCGGACTTCTTGGTCGTTTTGAGAGGCTTAACAGTAGCGTCGAGCTGAAACGAAGACTACCCCTGATAGGAGATACACGATCGCTTGGCGGGTCGAGGAGCCGACGGACCCGTAGTATGCTGTTGAAGCTCGTTAGCTACCGGCGCTTAGCATGTACGCAGAAATTGAAATATATAGATGAAATTTCTATTGTGCATGAGAAGGCTAAAGTGCCAAGAACTCAGAAACATCAATAATAAAAAGCATTGTATCGGAATGCCAAGCTAGTCTTCCATGAGAGAAAAGGATTGTGGCTGAATACAGAAGCCCGAGGTGAACTGGTGTCCACAGCAAGCGCCTAGAACCATGGTATATCCAGTTTGACTTGAGGCGGAACTTGCCAACAGTGGAAATCTCTAAGGATCCGATATATATTTGGCGAGTGAGAGTATCCCACAGTTGGACGGTCCCATCGTCTGATCCAGATGCCAGAACCTTGCTGTCCGGATGAAAGACAACGGACCTGATCCAGTCCGTGTGACCGGTCAGAGGTCACCCAACTGTGCCCCAGTCCGAGCATCCCATAATCGAACCGTGTCGTCCGCCGAACCAGATGCCAGAACGTTGCCGTCCGGCGAAAAGACAACGAACTGGATCGACGCTGTGTGACCGGTCAGAGGGTCACCCAACTGTGCCCCAGTCCGAGCATCCCATAATCGAACCGTCTTGTCTCTCGACCCAGATGCCAGAACCTTGCTGTCCGGCGAAAAGATAACAGACAGGATCCCGTCCGTGTGACCGGTCAGAGGGCCACCCAGCTATGCCCCAGTCCGAGCATCCCATAATCGAACCGTGTCGTCTTCCGAACCAGATGCCAGAACCTTGCCGTCCGGCGAAAAGACAACGGACTGGATCGACTCTGTGTGACCGGTCAGAGGGTCACCCAACTGTGCCCCAGTCCGAGCATCCCATAATCGAACCGTCTTGTCGTCCGACCCAGATGCCAGAACCTTGCTGTCCGGGGAAAAGACAACAGACTCGATCGACTCCGTGTGACCGGTCAGAGGGTCACCCAGGTGTGCCCCGGTCCGAGCATTCCATAATCGAACCGTGTTGTCACACGACCCAGATGCCAGAACGTTGCCGTCCGGCGAAAAGACAACGGACCTGATCGAGTCCGTGTGACCGGTCAGAGGGTCGCCCATCTGTGGCACAGTCCGAGCATCCCATAATCGAACCGTGTAGTCGCTCGACCCGGATGCCAGAACCCTGCCGTCTGGCGAAAAGACAACGGACCAGATCGAGTCCCTGTGACCGGTCAGAGGGTCACCCAACTGTGCCCCAGTCCGAGCATCCCATAATCGAACCGTCTTGTCTTTCGACCCAGATGCCAGAACGTTGCTGTCCGGCGAAAAGACAACGGACGCGATCAACTCCGTGTGACCGGTCAGAGGGTCACCCAACTGTGCCCCAGTCCGAGCATCCCATAATCGAACCGTCTTGTCTCCCGACTTGGATGCCAGAACGTAACCGTCTGGCGAAAAGACAACGGACGTGATCGACTCCGTGTGACCGGTCAGAGGGTCACCCAGCTGTGCCCCAGTCCGAGTATCCCATAATCGAACCGTCTTGTCTGCCGACCCAGATGCCAGAACCTTGCCGTCCAGCGAAAAGACAACGGGCGTGATCGACTCCGTGTGAAAAGTCAGAGGGTCGCCCATCTGTGGCACAGTCCGAGCATCCCATAATCGAACCGTCTTGTCTCCCGACACAGATGCCAGAACCTTGCCGTCCGGCGAAAAAGCAACGGACGTGACCTGCTCCGTGTGACCGGTCAGAGGGTCACCCAACTGTGCCCCAGTCCGAGCATCCCATAATCGAACCGTCTTGTCATACGACCCAGATGCAACAACCTTGCTGTCCGGCGAAAAGACAACGGACCTGATCCAGTCCCTGTGACCGGTCAGAGGGTTACCCAACTGCGCCCCAGTCCGAGCATCCCATAATCGAACCGTGTTGTCTGCCGACCCAGATGCCAGAGCCTTGCCGTCCGGCGAAAAGACAACGGACGTGATCGGCCCCCTGTGACCGGTCAGAGGGTCACCCAACTGTGCCCCAGTCTGAGCATCCAATAACCGAATCGGTTTGTCCTTCAATACACATGCGATAACCCCACCATCCGGTGAAAATACGACCTTGGATACAGGTGACCAGAGGGACGATGTCCAAATGTTAGCTGGCCAACTTTGCTGCCGCTTATGGAGAATCCTAGTTGTTGCGTGACCGCCATACTTTGCCCACAGCTGTGTCTCCCAGGGACAGTGGGGAAGAGCTGAAGCGTAGATGTGCAGCGCGCCGAACGAAATTGGCTCAAGAGACGATGCGATGAATCGCTGCATGTCATTCCAGAGGGTGGCCAGGTCACTGCCAATCATCTCGGGGGGCCATTGCTGTGAAACGCCAGGGTTAGTCCATTCGGAGCATCTTCTGCAATATAATTTGGGCCGTGGTGCTTACCTGAAGCCACCGGTGCACTTGCTTTGCTACCGTAAACGCCTCATTTGTTACTCCGATCAAACTCATGACTTCGAGCCAGGCCAGGAGCTTCTCCTCGCTAATCATTTCGAACTTGGATAGGACATCGTTGGCAGCCGCTTCCTTTGTCCCCGACCATGGTATCCCAGTTGTTAAATGAATGGACCAAGAACGGCAGCAGTACTGAAGTCCCTTGGACACATGACTCTTTACTGCATCTTGGACCTCAGAATTCGCCTTTGAAAGGTCGGACAGGTCACAGATGTTTTTCCTCAGGTCGCGTTCCATAATCCCGAGACTTATACCTGTGAGGCGGTGATGGGCTTGACCCGGTTCAATGAAATAATGCTGATCGCTCCGTTTGCGGGTCACCAGGAGGTCGCGAATGGATGTGTGCATCAACCGCAAGGGTTCGTGTAGGGATGAAGGGATGTGAAGAAGGGAGTTGAGGTCCGCGAGAAGGTCGCCCCGGAGAAACTGTACAGTGTCCCCCTGACCCTCGAAGATTTCGTGGTCGGCGTGCAGGAAGGCGATGACCTCGAGTGATACAGGATAGGGAGCTACTACGAGGGTTTCCAGCACCCAGGACAACAGTTGTTCTCGCATCGAGTGTTTTGCTGCCTTGTCGAACGCCTTGGAAAGAATTTGGCGGTACAAATAATCGAGCTCGCCCCATTTTGACGAGTGTTGCAGCAATTCCTGTAGTCGCTGAACAGGCGCCCTTTCACTGATGTACGTAATCGCCGTACGAGCCCATTGGAATAGACCTTGGGACATGTTGACCATGCCTTCGACATCCGCCAACGAAGCCCAGTTCTCCGGAAGGTCATGGTCCTCTTGAATTTGCGCGAACGAGTGTTGAATAAACCTGGTGATATCTTCGTACACGTGGGATATCGAGTCGAGGTCTTCGGCATGCCACTTCCTCGGTTCGAGCGCGACGAGGAGCGGTGCTTCGGGGCGACATGTGAGGAGAAATTTGACGTTGGTAGGGAGGAGTGAAGAGTGCTGATCAATGAGCCGAACGAAGCGCACGGCTTCGGTGACGTTCTCGCATTCGTCAAGGGCATCGACGACGATCATGATTGGGTGGGCGTGATCCTGCAGTTTTCCGAGCGATCCGACGAGGAGAGTCTTGAACTGCTGGTCGAGGCGTTCCTTTGCGATGTCTTCGTTCTCCCTCACGCAAGCCAGGATTGCGTTCTTCACTTCCGGGACTAAGTCTTTCCCGAGTTGCCTGGCGAGGGCACAGATAAACTGACCATCCGACGTATTCTGGCCCCGGCGGAAGTGAAAGATGGCACAGGACCCTTTCGACGCCCAGGTATGGGCAACCGTCGAGGCGATTGTCGACTTCCCGCGTCCCGCCATTCCTCGAATCCAGAGAACCCGCTCCGCCGAGGTCGATGTGTCTTTGATCCACTTGTTCATACGGTCCAGAATTTCGACTCTCGTGCCGGGAAGGCATACGACTTCTTCAATCGAGCTTCCTCTCGCTCCGTAATTTCCATCCCCGAGGCAGCCAAGCAGACGCCTTCGCTCCGCCCGCAGCTCGCTATTCTCTGAGGTAAAAGCCTCAGAACCAGTTCTTTACAAACGAGCGTAGCAATACCTACTTAGTTCTATAACGAGATCGGAGGTTTTCAGACTGACGAGCAGCTATTATCGAAACAAGGTGAGGACATTGAGAACGACCGACATGAATCATTACGAACCTGCATTTCCTCGAGCGCATTCTGAACGGTATCCTGATGACCTTTTAGCTCTTCGGCATGGTCGCTAGCCGAAAAGGCCTTCTTGAAGCGGCCCAAGGAATTCCAGCGGCTAACTTTGTTCTGGATGCGTTCAAGCTCCCTAGACAATATGCGACGTTATTCTGCAATCCCGAGTTCTTTGCTTGATGAAAAACGGCGTACCTATGTAGATCTTGGATGTGTCCAGCCAGTCCGTCGCCGTCCTCGGCGTTCGACTTCTTGATGTGATCGAGGTATGTGGATAGTTTGGACGTGTGGGAAGCGAGCTCCTTAGCCACGTCCTCGTTCTTGTCCATGGTCTGGAGATCCTAGGTTAGAGAATAAATAGACAAAGAAATGAGCCGAGTCTCACCTCAATCACTTCGACAAACGCCAATCCAACTTTTGCGGCGACTCCGACAAAATCGCCAACAGCGGGAATCGTTCCAGATATGGTTTCAACGGTCTTGAAAGTCTTCCTGGCGGCGGTTAAGACTGCATCTCGGACGGGACTACGGCTTTCATGATCGTCGGGGATGTCAGGTGGAGAGGCTCGGGTGGATGGTTGCTGACTAGTTGCAGGTGCTTCGGAAGTAGGCTGCTCAGCGGTCTTCGCCAGAAGACCTGAAGAAACCGACGATTCCGGAGCACGCGGGACGTCAAATGGGGACGTAGTTGACTGATTTTGAAGGCCAGACGGCATTTCTGAGTGTTCCGCGCTCTCTAACGAAGTAGAACCTAGCATCAGTCAGTCTGGCTTCGTGGACGAGCGTGAGGAAGCTGCTTACCTATTGCAACCATACTTTCTAAGCGACTCTGTTAAGGACAAATCAGCGACCCCACGACAAGAGATACAATAAACTGATATGTAGACTCACGCGAAGCGTTGTCGAGACCTTTTCAATATCTTCCCGACACGTCTGCAATACCTGGGTGCATTTGCCGGGACGTAACGAAGAGATCGTGTGCTTTATTCCAGCCATGAGGCCCCTTTCCTTCTTTCCGTACTTCTCCGATGCGTTCTCCAGATTGACTTGTACCACTTCCAGAACGCTGTCGGACCCAAAGTTTAGCATATTATCAGGCCTGCGGAAGGTCAGACATACCGGATGAACTCCTCAGCGGAATCCTTGACAGGGGATACGTCTTGAGGAAGGTCGGGTAAGGCTTTGATTGTCTGAACCAGCTCTTGCACAGCATCTTTCGATTCAGGGGGCCAGTTGGTATCCTGGTGTATCGAGGATGTCAGCGGACGAGCGTTGCCGTATTCAAGCGGGATCACCTCTAGTAGAGTCACTGCAGCGCTCTTCATCAGCTTCCCCTTATCGCCGAGCGCTTGCCTTGGGACACTATTTGTTGGAACTGGGGCGGATCGTTCGGATATCGCAGGCGATTTCGGAGGCGGTTGGCGTGACATGATTTGGGGTGTACAAGAGGAGACGTTGGAGGAAGTGGTTTGGGAGGTTAAGTGAAGTGAGAGAGGGAAAGGGAGCGGTGGGTGTTGAATGAGCGCTTAACACAGCCCTGGGGGGTGAGGCAATCCACGAGGCTTCGACCCAGACGCTTCCATTTTAAACACCGGAGAGAAATCAGCATGTTTGGTCGAGAAACATGAATACGGCACTCAAAGCACATGGACGTATTTGCCCCATGAGGCAGGTAACTTACCCCATTAGACAGGTGCCTTTCTGTTTGTTCCGTACTACCTTCATGCTTTAAATTTCCAGGCGAACATGCCACAAGGGGAGAGCACTCCTCAGAGCACGACAGCAATGTGTGAGAAAATGCAGACCATGTTCGGGAGGCTTCCAAAGCCGAAACACGATGCGTTCATTCCCTACGACAATATCTTCATGGCCTCATTTTCGCTCACAGAACTACTTACATTCTCTCAACTCAAACATGTCCTGGACACGGGCGGTTATTTTCTACACGTCCGTCGCGTGTTGATTCCCGACATTACCGATCGCGAGCTTCCTTGGTATGTCCGTTTCTCACCTGTGTTTGGGTCTAACACACGTCAAGCCATACGCGACGTACAGCCTCGAGTAGGATTTTGGGACTGTTGTACAAGAAATCTCAGGCTCACTTCCTGTGGTTATCGATTGGCAGGTCTAGCATACAGTGACTTGAATACTGCTGGATAAATTCGGCAACCCCGGCCCTCGGAAATGATCTCGTCCGAGATCATCGCGGACAACCACTTCAAGAGTATCGGGGCTCTCATACCTTGGATCTTCAACCTCTCTAGCCTGTCTCACTGCTGCAGGGACGGTATCATATATAGTATTCTAGCCCGACGTGTCATCGTCCTCGTCAGCCTCGGCCTCGTCGACGCCGATGCCGACGGCGCATGGCGAACTTTTAACTCGAGTAGATATGTATATCGTAATATTAATGTACATACTTGTTCGTTCTCAATGCCTGACACGGGTGTCTAACCTTTAGGCGGTCATCGCGTTGGGACTGGGCGCCGTCGTCGGGGCGCACATCCGAGTCCCTCACAGTGGCTCCATCGCTAATGGAATATTTACAGATTAGCTTCATTGATGCGTTCGGTACAGATGAGTAGCTAGTATGGTTCGAAAATGTGAGCAGCCGCAAGTAAGTGAATTCGCCCGCTGTGCGCCCTCACCGCCGCCATTGACGACGACGACGACGCGTCGGTCGAGAGAACCATGTATGGCCCCTGACGGCTACGGCGGGATGACGTCGCATGAGGTGAAGATCCTCGACCTAAGGGCCCTGACACCCTTGGAGGAATTGTTCGGACAACATCATCTCCGACCAGTTACGTGATCCCCAAAGCGTTTAATTGTACATATATGCCCGTACTGGATTTGGATCCGGTCTCACTACCTCTTGATGTCCTCACCATATATATTGATTTGTCCCCCATTCAAAAGCTCTGTTTTTATACACCATCCCTCCCATAGGACGTACTTCCAACCACCCCCTCCGCCTCTCCATCTTGGGATACCGCGTCCCCCTCCCTACTCGTGACCTGTATTTCTACGACTTGGTGGCCGCATGAATGATCTAGTGCCCGTTGCTTAGTTGCAACTGGAGCTGTGAGTTGCATTCTGTCCACCTCATCCTGTCGCGAAGGTCGATCGAATGAACGTTGTTGACGCTCCTTCTGCTGGCAGCCATTTCCTATCTGACCGTGGGTCTGATGGCTGTTGCCTATGTGTCGGCGAACCGCTCTTATGCGTTTCTTCTCGTGCCGAAGCCAGGAGAACGACGGAGAGGTTCGAAGGCTCGCAACGTTGTTCTTTCGGGAGCAGCCTTGCACAGGGTTCGCGGGGCGGGGTTGGCAGTACATCCTGGTACGTTAGGACCCTCTTTGTCCGCCTCCTTTGGACACGCCCCAGTCGTTTGCGGATCACGTAGCCGAGCTCAAGTCATAATCTGCCGCTGCGCGTTTGATGCTTGGGTACGTGGCTGTTCGCTTTGTTGGTTGGCTCGGCTCTGACATCATTTGGTTCGGGACTGCTAGACGGGATCAATCGATCCTCCTACCCCACTGTCAAGGTCCCATTGGGTGGCGGGAAGTCGTATAGAGAAGTGACCAGACCGTGGTGCTCGCCAGCGGCCAACTTGCTTATTGATCGCACAACCTTCCCGCACCATGCTCGTTCTGCCATCACATCGTCTCGACTGCTTTACTCTGTTCAACGCCCAAGAGTACGGATTCTTCGCCGCTCTGATAGCTTCTCCATCGGGGCTGGGGAACCCGCGTGCGCTCTCTTCGAGCACGCGGTCCCTTGAGGCCATCCTGCGGTGCATGGTTTTTAACTCCTAATCCGTTGTGGATGTCGTTTTCCGTTTCATTGCTTCGAGTAGCTCTAATTTACTCTGCCTTGCCTTCTGATTCTTCCAGGTCGTCCAGTGAGGAGTCTATTTCTTTGCCCACCCCTTTCGTCGAATACTGCCCGAGTGTCGACATAGTCGAGTCTCCCTGGCGCGCGCTCTTTGACATCGTCAGTGGGCAAAATACCAAAAATATGGATACTTTTGGCGAGTTCTGTCTCTCATAGAGTCTGTGGCGTAGGTAACTGTTGGGCATTCGAATCCTACCCGCACGCAGAAAGGAGGGTCGACTCGCGGAGTCAGGTACCCCGAGCCAGTGAAGACGGCCCTTCCATAGAGCAACGAAACACCACGAAGCTGCTTCCACGTACTACGTCCAATCGTGATTAAAAACGACTTGAACACGATTGGCTGGAGCGGTGACCAGAGCAATAGATCGACCGATCCTGAAAGTGGACAGGATTTTGGTCCCTTACGTCTACGTCGTATATGTGACTTATTCTTTCAGCCGAAATGATCGACTCCGTCCCCCTTCCGGTAACTAAATTGTGTTTTCCCCCAGAGCGAGAGTACAGGCCAAATAAAACAAGAGGCGGCAAAGAAAACACATGAAACCAACATGCTGGGAAGGAACTCGTGCGCAAGAACAACGGAACCAAGCAAGCGGAAACACGGAAAGAAAAGAGCTCGAGAAGAGAAGAGAAGAGAAAGAAAAAGAACATACACTCCTACTGATGGTAATCCTCCATATGGCGGAACTTGTTATCCTCCCTTGTGAACTGCCTACCGCATAGCTCGCACCTGAAACGCTTCTCGCCCGCGTTCGGATTGTAAGGGCAGGTTCGCCAATGTCGCGCCGGATTAGAGGTCAGGCCGCCAGGGCACCGACACGCAGAGTAATCAGTGCGGGCAGCGCGAGGGGGCTTGTCGATGGGCCGACCGGCGGACTTGATGGGTTTGAGCTCGAGAGGCGCCACACGGGTGTCGAGTTGGAATGAAGACTCCCCCGGATAGGAGAAACGCGGTCGCTTGGATGGTCGAGGATCTGACGGACCCGGAGTAGACTCCTGAGGTTCGTTAGGTTCGTCCCCCGTGGCAATGGAAAAGCGGCGTTTTGGCCTCGGCGGCGAAACCGATGGCGCTGCATAAGTAGTAGTTGGGTTAAACAAGGTGGAGGTGGGGGTGGCAGGTAATGACGACACGCTTGACGCGGTCGGTTGAGTTGGAAGAAGCTGAGGTACTACGGGATCAAGAGCAGGGGGCGTCTCGGCCGCGGCCACAGGCGGAATCAGGAGGTCGGGAGGGAGGACTGGGGCGTCGACTCCGAAGAAGATGAGATTGTCGATGTGTGCCGTTTCTTCATCCGTCAACGCAGAGGAAACGGTGTCGGTCGGTTCCGACAACGGCGGGGGCGACAACGATGTTGTGATGCCGGAAAGAAGGGGGTCGGGAAGGAGACTAGTGAGTGGGTCAAAGGTTTGGGTGAATTCCGCAATCGGGTCGCGGACGCGTTCATCTTCGTAGGAGCTTTCAAGGCTCCAGAGATCGTCGAGGTTGAAGTTTTCCATGCGCTAAGTGTTCCGTAGTGTCCCATGTTGTCTTCGCTGGAGGTCGCTGCCGGCGCGAGCGGAGCCGGGCGCGACACTGCGATGGGTGGACGGCCATGGAGACGAAGCGGCGGAGTGTCTGCTGAAAAGAAATTATTGGCGCGGAGGCATTCAAGCCTGAAAATTTGACATGCATTACCTGTAGGACGCGTGGCAGTAGTTGAAGACCTTGATACTTGCTTCCTGGAAATCTGGATGATCGTTGAAGCCTGGTGAAAAATGATGTTACCAAGCGAGGAAAACTCGGATCGGTCGTAAAGAACAAGCGTACTCTTGCTGCTTCCCTTCCAAGTATGAAGCGAGGGTGCCTATGGAGCAACACCAGGATCATGGCATGCATCTGCCGGACAAACATCAGCGAGCCTACTGCCAACTAACCGCTTCTCTCTGAACGGAAAAAGCAAGGCACCCGTCAGCCGGACACTTCAACTGTGATACTAACCACCGCTCACCATCGCTCATCAGCACACAGGCTCCAGCTCAAGTGCAACCGAATAAGATTGTCCTGAGTAAGTCTGCCGAAGCCAGCAGGTCGCCCCGCGGGGGAGTATCTATACGGGTGATTAACCCGTACAGACCCTCCCCAGCGACATCGACCCATTGTCTATCTAGCATCTACTCAAGGACCCCATCATGAATCGACAACGCATTGTAACATCTGGAAAGGCGCCGCAGCGGGCGTCTTTCCAGATGGCACAGTGGGTCCAGCCGAGCTTCATCATAAGCCTTAACGGTTTTCCCCTTGCGGACAGAGGTGCCTCCGATGCAAAGAATTTGAAGGACGGCTGCGTGAATCTCGTCAAAAAGACTATCTGGATAGGTTTGAGATAGATATTACTTACGTCCGGAAGTTGGAAGGGTTAAGCGACTCGACTACCTTTAGCAAAAGGCTAGCGAGTCAACGATGAGGAAAGGAATGAAGAGCGCAGCGGAGGAGTATTTTATGAAGAGTCAGGGTTCGAGGCGTGGGATCGTCCGGGTGACCTCATTGTCCGAAAAGGAAGTTTATTGGATTCTCATTCCTCCTTCTCTACTAAACGGGTACTCTGGTTGCCTTAAATCGCAATCTGATAACCCTATATGCAAATTTGAAACGCCAGGCAGCACGTCATCCCTCCTATTGGAGGACGCGAAGTTGGTCCTAGTGGCGCGTCCATGTGAGCTCTCGCCGCGGACAACAGGAGCCAGGCCATTGAAGGCAACATATAACTCAAGAGAAGACGGTTAGATACCGGTGGTAACGTCAGGAGGAGGCAAATATGCAGCGGTTTGTTGTGGTTTCCGAAGAATAGCGATGCCCACTTGGCCGGCAGAGACACGCGTGAGCACTTGCATAAACAAACGACGCCCATTTGTATTGCACACTGTGCGAGAGTTCCAGGGCCAGCGACTACGTGCGCACCCACTTCCCTTGAACTCGGGGGCGAAGCACCAATCTTCTCGCCCCACAAAATACCACCACCCAACACCCTCGAGCCTGACCCACCATTCGCGACGCCCTCAGTTGACCTTCCGCATACCTCAATATTCAGTTGATGACTGTATCGGGTTCCCGCTCCGGTCGGGACCCTACCCCGGCGTCCTTAGGACAGCCTGTTAGCAGTATAAATACATGAGATTCCAGGACCACCACACTGTGCGAGAGTACAACGCCCCAAAAATGCAGAAGAAGACGATAGAGGCAGCCTACCAGCGAAAACCACCAAGGGGCATAAGAACCAAGGAAACTCTGCGGGTCCTCTTTCTTGACGTGGCGCTGCTTGTTAAACTTGGTCGTGTAGCGTTCGTCGCAAATCTCGCACCGGAAAACCTTTTGCCCCGCATTCGGATTGCATGGGAAGATTTTCCGGTGTCTGTGCGGATTCTTGGTCGGGTCTCTTGGAAATTTGCACCATGAATGGTTGACGCGGGCGCGGGGGATTGGCCAAAGGTCGATCAATGGGCGTGCTTAGTCTTAGAGCGATGGCGGTGGGTCGAGTTGGAATGATGATTCCCCTGGGTACTGCCTGCCGGTCCGAGGACATGAGGAGCCTAGTTCATTGCTTATGTGATAGGCCTTCCCTACGTAGTATTTTTGTAGATACCTTGCTGTTGGTTCATCACTTTTCTTAGTTGTTTCCGTGCTCTCAATACACTTTCCCTCTACATTTTGCATGTTTAGTTGTTTTGCGTCTGATACAGTCGGTCTTAATCCAACAGCTCAGATCTAGGTGTTTCGTGTGGCCGCGGACCTTCTCGAGAAATTTCACTACACTCGTCATATCGTGCCAGTTCTTCCTTCATCACAATTACACGTCTTCGGTATGCACTCTGAGGATCCATCTCTCGTGCACTCAGTGGTTTACTTACATGCACAACACGTTGCATTTAGTCACAAAGCGAGAGTACAGGCAAAAAAACAAAACAAGAGAGAGCAAGGAAAACATTCTAGAACCAACATGCTTGGAAGCAATGCAAGAACAACAGAACCAGGCAAGAGGAAACACAGAAAGAAAAGAGATGGGAAGAGGAAAGAAAAGAGAAACGAGAAGAGAAATGAGAAGAGGAGAGAAAAGAGAAAAATAGACGCTCCTAGTCATGATACTCCTTCACGTGACGGATCTTGTTGTCATCCCTCGTGAACTGCTTGTCACATTGCTCGCACTTGAAACGCTTCCCGGTCCGGTTCAGGTTGTAGGGGCAGACTCGCCAATGTCGCGCCTTTTTTTCGGTCGGGCCGCTTGGGCACCGACACGCAGAGTAATCGGTGCGTGCGGCGCGAGGGGGCTTGCCGATGGGTGGACCGGCGGACTTGGTTGATTGGAGAGGCTCCACAGTAGGGTCGAGCTGGAAGCAAGATTCTCCTGGAACGGAGGTGCAAGGACGCTTGACGGGTCGAGGATCCGACGGACCCGGACTAGGTTCTTGAGGTTGATCAGGTTTATCAACCGAGACGAGGGAAAAGCGACGTTTGGATGTCGGCGGGGAGACCGACGGCGCTGCATAAGCAGTAGTCGGGCTGAATAAGGCGGAGCTGGCAGGCGAAGGTGACACGCTTGACGCGGTCAGTGGGGTTGGCGGAGCGGGCGGAGGGTGAGGTACCACAGTCGCGACGGGATCTGGGAACAGCTGGGCCGCTGCTGCCGCAGCCGACATCAGGAAGTCGAGAGGAAGGTTGGCGGCGTTGAATCCCAAACAGGGGGAATCGTCGACGTGCGCCGCTTCGTCATCCGTCGACACGGGAGACACGATGTCGGTCGATTCCGAAGACGGCAATGGTGTGGTGATCTCGGTCTGAAGGGGGTCGGGAAGGAGGCTGTTGAGGGGGTCGAAGGTCGGAGTGAGGCCCGCGACTCGGTCGCGGGTGCAGTCGTTTATGTAAGAGTAGAGGCTTTCGGGGCACGGGAGATCGTTGAAGTTGAAGCTTGCCATGATCTGAATAGTCCGTAGTGTCCCATGTTGTCTTCGCTAGAGGTCGCTGCCGGCGCGAGCGGAGCCGGGCGCGACGTCGCGAGGGGCGGACGGCCATAGAGATGAAGCGGAGTGTCTGTTCAAAAGGAATTGTTGGTAAATAGCCATTAATGTTGTGAAAAGAGCAATATACATTACCTGTAAGACGCGTGGCAGTAGTGGAAGATGTTGATACTTGCTTCCAGGAAATCTGGATGATCGTTGAAGCCTGCAGTAAAGAGCGAGGTTAGCGAAAGGAATGAAACTTAGACCGGTCGAAGAAACAGGCATACTCTTGTTGCTTCCCTTCCAAGTATGATGTGAGGCTACTGATGGAGCAACGCCAGGATCGTGGCGCGCATTTGCCGGACAACCATCAGTGAGCCTACTGCCAGCTACCCGCTTCTCTCTGTGTAGTGAAAAATAAGGCGCCCGTCAGTCAGACTCTTTTGAATGAGATACAAAATCGCCACTCACCATCGCACATCAGCACCCAGGCTCCAGCTCAAGTGCAACCGAATAAGATTGTCCCGAGTAAGTGCCGAAGCCGACAGGCCACCCCGCCGGGGAGAACCCATACGAGTGATTAGCTCGTACACACCCTCCCACAGCAGTATCAACCCATCGTCAATCTAGCACCTACTCGAGGACCACATCACGAATCGACACCGCACTACACCGTCTGGAGGGGCGCCAGCTCCAACCTTTCAACAGTGGGAGCGGCGCCTCTCCAGACGGTATAGTGTGGCCAGCCGAGCTTCATGAGGCCTTAGTGGTCTTCCTCTTGCTGACAGGCTGTGCCTCCGATGCAAAGAGTTAGAAGGACGGCTGCCAGTGCGGGAGTCTCGTTAGCAAAGAAAACCTTGATCGGTTAGAAGTGGGGTTACTTACGTCCGGAAGGTGAAAGGGTGTACGACTCGACTACCTTTAGCAAAAGGCTAGTGAGTCAACGATGGGGAAAGGGAATGAAGCGAGGAGCAGGGGAGTATTTATTGAGAGTCAGGGTTTAGCATGTGGGAAGCCTCGTGGCTTATCGCTCAAAAGGACCTCCTTCTTCGTGAGAAAACACGCGCAAGCACTGCACTGGCGCAAGTCCTCAGACCTCCTTCTCTACTGCGGGCAATCTTATCGCCATAAATCGTAGTCTAATAACCTTATACACACCTTTGAAACGCCAGGCAGCACGCCATCTCCCCCATTGGAGGACGTGAAGCTGGTTCCCATGACGCGTCCATCTGAGCTGTCGGCGCGAACAACAGGAGTCAGG
This sequence comes from Tulasnella sp. 424, assembly GCA_019633425.1. NCBI lineage: Eukaryota > Fungi > Basidiomycota > Agaricomycetes > Cantharellales > Tulasnellaceae > Tulasnella > Tulasnella sp. 424. Next base: position 66,526 of record WSUB01000068.1, on the reverse strand, counting down.
TCGGTGACATATAAATCACGAGGCTTAGACACCGGTGAGGACACCAAGGGGAGGCAAACATGCGGCTGTTCGTTGTAGTTCCCGAAGAATAGAGATGTCCACGTGAGCGGCAGAGACACGCGTGAGGGCTTAATTTCTGACCGCGTTTCGAGATGACTCTGGAAATCTCACATTCTGGATATTCTCACTCGGCTTTAGTGCTTTGAAGACAAGGTACGCCTGTCAGATTAAACAAACGAAACTCATTCGTATTGTATATTGGCAAGTTTTCCAATGTCTGTGCGGGTTTTTGGTCGGGCGAATCGGACATTTGCATTGTAGATGGTCATCAACAACCGGGCGTCTTCGGTTATACACGTTGAGGATTGCTCATGTACTCGGTGGTTTAGTCAAATATACAACACATTAGCATTTGCTCACCAAGCACAGAGCGAGAATACAGGCAAGAAAACACAACAGGAGACATCAAGAGGAAAAAAAATATGAAAACGACATACTTGAAAGGAACGTGAGGAACAACGGAACCAAGCAAGCTGGACGAAAAGGAAGAAAAGAAAAGAAAAAAGACAAGACAAGAGAAAAAGACCAGACACGAGAGAAGAGAAAAGAAAAAGAAACAAACACTCCTAATGATAATCCTCCAAGTGGCGGAACTTATTATCCTCCCTCGTGAACCGCGTGCCGCAAAGTTCGCACGTAAAACGCTTCTTGCCCGCGTTCGGATTATATGGGCACGCTCGCCAATGTCGGGCTGGCTTAGAGGTCCGACCGCCTAAGCACCGACACGCTGAGTAGTCGGTGCGGGTAGTGCGCGGGGGTTTGCCCAAGGGTGGACCGGCGGGCTTGGTTGATTCGAGAGGTTCAACAGTAGGGTCGAGCTGGAAGAAGGATTCCCCCGGAAGGGAGGTGCAAGGACGCTTGAGGGGTGGAGGATCCGACGGTCCCGGTGTAGGTTCTTGAGGTTCGTCGGGTTCGTCGACCGTGAAGAGGGAAAAGAGACGCTTGAGTGCCGGCGGCGAGACTGATGCCGCTGCATACGCGGTCGTTGGACTGCATAAAGCGGAGCCGACTAACATCGGTGACACGCTTGTCTCGGTCGGTTCGGCTGAAGGTGCCTCAGGCACCACGGACGCGAGAGCTGGGGGCGTCTCGGCCGCGGCCACAGGCGGGGTTAGGAGGGAGGGAGGGAGGAGTGGAGAGTTGATCCCGAAGAGAAGGAGACTGTCGACGTGCGCCTCTTCTTCCTCCGTCAACACAGGAGAGACTGTGTTGGTCGATTCGGAAGGCGGCGATGGTGTGGTGATTTCGGTAAGAAGGGGGTCGGGGAGGAAGGTTCTGAGTGGATCGAAGGTGAGAGTGAGGCCCACGATTGGGTCACGGATGCGGTTGTCATTGTAGGAGTAGGGGCTTTCTTGGCCTAGAAAATCGTTGAAGTTATCCATGCGCTGAATGATCCGTAGTGTCCCATGTTGTCTTTACTGGAGGTCGCTGTCGGCAGGAGCGGAGCCGGGTGCGACACTGCGATGGGTGGATAGCCATGGAGACGAAGCGGTGGAGTGTCTACTGAAAGGAATTGTTGGCACGGAGTCTAGCATTCAATGCGCGAAGGGTTGACATACATTACCTGTAAGACGCGTGGCAGTAGTGGAAGATGTCGATATTTTGCTTCTAGGACATCCGGATGACCGTTGAAGCCCGGTGAAACGCGTCGTCAGTAAGTGGAAGGAACGAAACTCAGGTATATCGGTATACTCTTGTCGCTTCTCTTCTAAGTACGAGGCAAGGCTGCTGAGGGAGCAACGCCAGGAACGTGGCGCGCATCCGCCGGACAAACATCAGCCCGCCTGGTAGCTACTGCCAGCCACCCGCTTCTCTCTGTACGGTGAAAATCAAGGTGCCCGTCAGTTGGACTCTTCATCTGTAGGACAAAATCACCACTCACCATTGCGTATCAGCACCCAGGCTCCAGCTCAAGTGTAACCGAATAAGATTGTCCTGAGTAAGTCTGCCGAAGCCAACAAGCCGCGCCGCCGGAGAGAACCCATACGGGTGATTAAACCGTACACACCCTCCCACAGCGACATCAACCCATTGTCAAGCTAGCAGCTACTCGAGGACCACATCATGAATCGACACCTCACGGTCCCGTCTGGAGAGGCGCCATCTTCAACTTTGAAGGTTGAAGCGGCGCCTCTCCAGACGGAACAGTGGGGCCAGCCGAGCTTCATGCAGGCCTTAGCGGTCTTGCTCTTGCTGACAGGCGATACCTCCGACGCAAAGATCTAGAAGGACGGCTGCGAGTGCGTAGATCCCGTCAGAAAAGGGGAAAAAACCCCCCTTGATCGCTTGGAAGTTGGATTACTTACGTTCATAAGCTGGTTAATGGCTCGACTACCTTTCAGGCTAGCGAGTCAACGATGGGGAAAGGGAATGAAGAGAGGAGCGGGGTAGTATTTATTAAGAGAGTCAGGGTTTAGCTTGTGGGAATCCTCGAGCAGGGCTTATCGCTCTAAAAGCCCTCCTTCGCGAGAAAAACACGCAAGCACTGCACTGGCGCAAGTCCTCAAGTCCTCCTTCTCTACTTCGAGTACTCTTATCGCAGTCTGATGACCTTGTATTCAATGTTATAACACCAGTCAGCACGTCATTGGAGGACGTGAAGTTGGTCTTCGTGACGCGTCCATCCAAGCTGTCGGTGCGAACAACAGGAGACAGGCCGGCAACTTATAACTCACCAAACAGAATTAGACACCGGTGAGGACATCAAACGTGCGACTCGTTTTCGAGGAACAGTGTGGACCACTGTCTACCCGAGCGGCCGAGAACCGTGAGCCCCTATTCTCTGATGCAATCGCTCTTGATCCACAAGCCCAGACTTTGTTTTGGTTACCGATCTTTCTGGAAAGGTCTAGTTCTCTAAAAGTCGATAGTGTGATTTGAACCTCACTGCCTGGGTATTTTCACCCCGCTATAGTGCTCTGAGGACCATGCACGCTCGTCAGATTGAACACGAAGCACATTCGTATTGCATACTAGACGAGAGTACGACGCAAAAATAAATAAACAGGAGAAAGCGATAGAAGCAACCTGCGAGCGCAAAACACTAAAAAGCCCCTGAACTAAGCAAACTCTACATGTGCTCTCTCTCGATGTGGCGGTTCTTGCTAAACTTGGTCATGTAGCGTTCGCCGCAGATCTCGCACTGGAAAGGCTTTTGACCCCGATCCGGATTAGAGCGGCAGCTTTTCCAATGTCGGTGCGGCTTCTGGGTCGGGCCATTTGGACATTTGCACTTTGAATAGTCGGGGACGGGGCGGGGAACGGCCACAGGTCGATCCGAGGATGAGCTTGGTCTTAGAGGGGCGACGACGGTGGGGTCGAGTTGGAATGAGGATTGCCCTGGGTATAAGGCGGAAAGACGCCCGCTGGTCCGAGGGCGTGAGGGACCTGGAGTGGGCGCCCGAGGTTGATCAGGCTCGTCGACGAGCGAGCCGCGAGTGCGCGGACGCTTGGCTGGTCGAGGATTTGACGGACCCGGAATAGGTTCCTGAGGCTGAATGGGCTCATCGACATGGGAATAGCGACGTTTGCGTGCCGGCGGAGAGCCTGATGGTGCCATGTAGGCGGTAGTTGGGCGAAAAGAGGCGGAGCTGACTGGTAAAGGTGACACGCTTGACGCGGTCGGTTGGATTGAAGGTTGGGGTACCACGGGCGCGAGAGCTGGGGGCATCTCCGCCGTAGCTACGGCCGAAGTTTGAATGTCGGGAGGGAGGACTCGGGAGTCGGCCTCCAAGAAGGGAAGGTTATCGGCGCGCACCGCTTCTTCTTCGGTCGATGTAGGAGAGACAACGCTGGTCTGGGTTGGCGGCGGGAAGGTTGGTATCCCGGAAAGAAGAGGATCAGGGAGGAGGTTGAGAGGGTTGAATATATCAGATGGCCCTTCTAACGGGTTGGAGACGTGTTCATCGCTGTCACGTTCGAGGCCTAGGAGTTCGTTAATGTCGAAATCTTTCATTTGTTATATGTTCCATTGTGTCCCTTGGTTTCGCTGGAGGTCGCTGCCCGCGCGAGCGGAGCCGGACGCGACATTTGCGAAGGTGGACGGCTATGGGGACGAAGCGGGGGGTCTATTCCAGAGAGATTGTCAGGAAAAATGGACACATGTAAAGATCATATTTCTTGACCTGTGAGACACGGTAGGAATGGCTTTGTCGATACTTGCATCCGGAGATGGAGGACTGTGAAAGCCTTTCCGACGACAAGGTTAGGACAAGAAGAAGTACTCGTACTGGTCGGGAACAGACGCACTCTTGCCGTTTCACTTCCAAGTATAATGTTAGGCTGCTAACGGAGCGACGCCGAGATCGCGGCGTGCATCTGTCTGACAAACATCAGCGAGCCAACTGACTACCCGCTTCTCTCTGCTCCCAGAAAGGCACCGCGCTGAGTCAGTCCGAGTCTTCTACGCTTATGGAAACACCACTTACCATCGCTCATCGGCACCCGGACTCCAGCTCAAGTGCGACCGCATAAGATGATCCCGAAGTCGGTCCACCGAAGACACAAGGTCGACCCCGCCGATAAAGACCCATACGGGGTGATTAGACCCGCACACATCCCGACATAACGGCATCGCTCTTGCTTCTCAGTGAGCGACCCAAAAGACCGCATCACGAATCAACACCGCACCGCCCCGTCTGAAAAGGCGAGATGACCTTGAAAAGGTATCCCACTTCCCAGACGGAACGTTGTGGCCAGCTGAACTTCATGAAGCCCTTAACGGTTTTCCTTTTGCTGACAAACGGTGCCTCCGATTCGAAGAGGTAAGGACGGCTGAGGGGTGGGTGTCAGAAGATGATCGTCGAGCGGTGTGGTATTGTAGAAGGGAGAGCACTTACGTCCCGGAGGAAGTGGAAGGGGTTAAAGACTCGTCTAGCTTAGTGAAGGCTAGCGAGTCGCTTGGGGGGGGAAAGGCTGAAGTGAGGAATAGGGGAGTATTTATTGGGAGTCAGGGTCCAAGTGGTGTGAACAATGCGCTCAGCTCTTCGCCCAAAAAGGAAACTTGCGGCCTTCCCAAGTCCTCCAGTGCTCAACAGCGAAAAACACGCTGCACTGCATTTTTTGCTATGGTGCGAGTTGGCTCAAAGTGTAGATCGCCGTCTGATAGTCTTGGACTTGAAGAAATCCAGGTAGCACGCCGTTGCCGGGAGTGGACGAGCGCTGGGCTGCTTGGGCACTCGACTGACGCGGCACACCAAAAGTATCGTAAAGCCTGATAGGTATATTGTTCTGGTGGTACAATCGGAACCCATCCCCGACTCTATCCGTTAGGGATAGGGAGGGTTTTGTTGGAGCTGGACGTCGCGTTTCACCGCATCAAGTTCCCACCTCGTGGCTGGCTTCTACGATGCTCTGGTTGGCTGAAGTGGTATCTTCATTTGACTACTTGATTACCTCGGCTCCGGAATTGGCGGAATTGGAGATGTCTCGTCGACTTCCCACCCCCGTGGCTGGCTTATATAATACCCGTAGGATAGGATAGACTCGCATGTCACTCCAGCGCTCCGCAACGTCCCCGCCTCTTGGCAAATACCTTGTAGATTGTATTTCCAATATGACCGATGCAAAGGATTTAGCATGCATGTGAGATGTCAACGTTGACGCTCTTGAAGGCGCCGCTGTTAACCCGAGAGGAGATAGGCCGGTAACACACTGGCATAGTTCGCGAAAAGAGAATTAGACACCGGTGAGGACCTCAAGAGGAGGCAAATATCCGCCCGTTCGTTATACTTGTCGAAGAGTGGTGAGGACCCGTTTCTACCGAGAAACGTAAGCCCTTAACTTCTGTCCGCGTTTCGCGATGGCTATGGAAATCTTGCTCAAGGTCGATGTTGGGACTCGAAACTCACCTTCTGGATATTCTCACTCGGAGTGAATGCTCGACTATAGTTAGGCATGATTGTCAGATTAAACAAACACGAAACCCATTCTTATTGCACACTGTGCGAGAGTAAAACGCCAAAAAGGAAATAGGCAGAAGAAAGAAATAGAAGTAATATACAAGCCGGAGAAAAATCACCCCAAAAGCTTCAAGAACCAAGCAAACTCTGCGGGTGCTTGTCCTTGACGTGGCGCTCCTTATTAGACTTGGTCGTGTAGCATTTGCCGCAAATCTCGCAATCGAAAGGCTTCTGACCAGCATCCGGATTGTAAGGGCAGCTGTCCCAATGCCGGCCCGGCTTTTGGGTCGAGCCAGTTGGACATTGGCATTGTGAATGGTCGGGGCTGGGACGGGGCTTGGCCGCGGGTCGATCGACGGGCGTGCTTGGTCTTAGAGAAGCGGCGACGGTGGGATCGAGTTGGAATAAGGATTCGCCTGGGAACGGGGGACGCTTGCCGGTCTGAGGGCGTGAGGGACCTGGAGTTGGTGCCCGAGGTAGCTCTAGCTCGTCGACGAGCGAGCCGCGAATACACGGACGCTTAGCAGATCGAAGATCTGACAGACTAGGAGAAGGTACTTGAGGTTGAATGGGCTCGTCGACGAGCGAGCCGCAAATACGCCAACGCTTGGCAGGGCGAGGTTCTGACGGACCCGGAGTGGGTTCTTGAGGTTGAGACTGGATGGGCTCGTCGACGAGGGAATGGCGACGTTTGTGTGTCGGCGGAGGGACCGACGGTGCCATGGAGGCAGTAGCTGGGCTAATAATGACTGGCAAAGGCGACACGCTTGATGCGGTCGGTTGGATTGAGGGTCGAGGTAGCACTGGCGCGAGAGCTGGAGGCATCTCGGCCGAGGCTACAGCCGACGTTAGGATGTCGGGAGGGAGGATTGGGGAGTCGACCCCAAAGTAGAGAAGGTTGTCGATGTGCGTCGCTTCTTCCTCTGTCAATGCAGCAGAGACGATGCTGGTCTGGTTTGGGGACGAGGAGGTCGGTATCCCGGAAAGAAGAGGATTGGGGAAGAGGTTGAGAGGGTTGAATATATCAGATGACCCTTCTAACGGGTTGGAGACATGTTTATCGCTGTCGCTTTCGAGGCCTAAGAGTCTTTTAATGTCGAAATTTTCCATTTTTTATATGTTCCATTGTGTCCCTTGGTTTCGCTGGAGGTCGCTGCCTGCGCGAGCGGAGCCGGGTGCGACATTTGCGAAGGTGGACGGCCATGGGGACGAAGCGGGGAGTCTATTCCAGAGGGATTGTCAGTAAAGATTGGACATTAATAAAGATCATATGTCATGACCTGTGAGACACGGTAGGAATGACTTTGTCGATACTTGCATCCGTAGATCGAGGACTGTGAAAGCCTGGTGAAGGACGAGGTTAGGACAAGAAAGGTACTCTGGCTGATTGAAATCGAACATACTCGTGCCGCTTCACTTCCAAGTACGACGCTTGGCTGCTGACGGAGCGACGCCGAGATCGCGGCGTGCATCTGTCTGACAAACATCAGCGAGCCAGCTGCCTACCCGCTTCTCTCTGCTCGCGGAAAAGCACAGCACCGAGTCAGTCCGGGTCCTCTATGCTGATGGAGACACCACTCACCATCGCTCATCGGCACCCGGACTCCAGCTCAAGTGCGACCGCATAAGATGATCTCGAGTCAGTCCACCGAAGACACAAGGTCGACCCCGCCGAGAAGGACCCATACGGGGTGGTTAAGCCCGCACACACCCTGACACGGCGACATCGCTCTTGCTTCTCGAGTGAGCGACCCAAAAGACCGCATCACGAATCAACACCGCACCGCCCCGTCTCGCAAGGGGAGATGACCTGGAAAAGGTATCCCACCTTCCCAGACGGAACGTTGTGGCCAGCTGAGCTTCGTGAAGTCCTTAACGGTTTTTCTTTTGCTGACAGACGGTGCCTCCGAATCGAAGAGGTGAGGACGGCTAAGGGGCGGGCGTCAGAAGATGATCATCGAGTGGTGTGGTGTTCTCGGAGGGAGAGCACTTACGTCCCGGAGGAAGTTGAAGGGGTTAAAGACTCGTCTAGCTGAGTGAGGCTAGCGAGTCGCTTGGGGGGACTAGGCTGAAGTGAGGAATAGGGGAGTATTTATTGGGAGTCAGGGTCCAAGGGGTGTGAACAATGCACTCAGCTCATCGCCCAAAAAGGAAACTTGAGGACTTTCCATTCCTTAACAGCGAAAAACACGCTGCACCGCGTTTGTTGCTATGGTACAAGTTGACTTAGAGTGAAGATCGCCGGCTGATAGCCTTGGACTTGAAGAAATTCCAAGTACCACACCTTTGACGGGAGTGGAGCGCTGGGAGGCTTGGGAACTCGCCTGACGCGGCACACCAAAAGTACCGTGAAGTCTGAAAGGTATATTGTTCTGATGGTACATTCGGGGCACATAGCGTAAACAGCGCAACAACATAACTCGTGAAGAAAATAAGATACACGTGAGACGTGAGGAGGCAAAAGGTTCAGTCGTATTGCTTGAGCTGGATGAAAAAGCATCAGTGCACGTGAGCATAGGTCCGCAGAAGCAGCGTTTCAGAACTCACGTCGAGCGTTAGAATCCGAGAAGAATTTACATCTTGATCTCGGTGTACGCCAATCAAGCTGTCGCTCTTCTCGTACAACGAGCACTTGAGACTGATAACGATAAACTGGAACTCGTTGGAAGACTGTGACTGGATGTATTTGGCAACCTTTGCAACGTTTGTGTTGTCCAAGGCTGCGTCGACCTCGTCTAGCACGAAGAACGGCGAGGGTTGATAACTATAAAGTAGGGGAGGGGTGATGTGAGTACGCAGTTCGAAGCCAAACGGCACGGTACGCACGAATGAATCGCGAAGAGGAGGGCCAAGGCAGCCACAGTCTTTTCTCCTCCAGATAGCTGCTCCATGTCACGGAAACGCTTCATGGGCGGCATTGCATGGTACTTGATACCACTGAGGTAAGGTTCCTAATACGTTGAGGTTAGCTACTCTCGTCTCACTGCCACACTCGAGAAACTAAACACTCACTTCGCTATCTTCCAAGCTGAGATAGGCGACACCTCCCATAGGCGAGTGCTTGCCCTTCGTTAGGTCCTTGTAGACCTTGTCGATGCGTTCGGAGATGTGCGTGAAAGCCTTGTTGAATCGATCGCACCTGACGGGGAACAATTCAGATTTCCCCTCGAGACGCGCTTTAGGCAACATTGATCTCTTACCGCTCCTTCCTAACTCGGTTGAACTCTTCTCTCGCGTCTTTAGATTGCTTGCGTGCTTTATCTGCGTCCTTGTCAGTCGCTGCAAGCTTGGATTCGACGTCATCGAGCCTTCGTGCAGGGACCATCATCAGCCGAGGGCGTTAAAATTCGGCAGGCGCAACATACTTTTCAAGTGCTTTCATGTTCGGAGCCATCTTCTCGATCTCGCCCTGTATCTTGGTGATTTCCTTGTCAAGCTCGGCAGCCATCTCAGGTGTTCCGTTCTGCCCATGCACGCTGCATTAGCAACTGAGAGGCCTCTGCTCGCGGTAGATCCTACCTCTCGGTCATCCTCGTCGAGAGTTTCAAAATCAATTTCAATGCCGAAGTCTTGTACCTCCTTTGGCCGCTGAGTTGCGTCCTCATCTTCATCGACGTCCATCGCCATTTCGTCTCGAAGGTTCTAATTCCATGCGTGATTTTTAGTCTCTCGGGAGTCTCATAGGATAGCCGCAATTGCGCACCTCTTCCATTGGCACTTTATCCAGATTGCCACGGATAACGGGGAGAGCGATCTCTTCAAGCTTGCACTTCCGATAAATCGAGAATCGTTCGGAAGCCGACTTCTCAATTTCGTCGTTCTGTACCGAGCGCATAAGCACCGACACATCAACCCTCCAAGACCCTCAACTCACCATGAGCGTGATCTCTTTTCCAGTCTTCTCCAGGGCCTTGGCAGTTCTTGCGACAACCTTCTTGACATCGTCCAGTGCGCGCGTCTTCTCGTCAAACTCCTCCTGAACTCCGGCCATGTCTTCACGCAGCTGATTGATCTCGGCCTCAGCAACATCCAATTCGTCCTGGATGGCCTTTCGAGCTTTCTCGAGTTGCGCAAGCGCCTTGGTCTCTTTCTTCGCCGTGGCCTTCAAGTTTGCAAGCCTCTCTTCAAGAGATCTCAAGCTATCCTTCTCGAACTCGGACCTAATTCATAGTGTGAGGCTCAAAAGAATCGCCAAAAGAATGAATAGAACTTACTGATGTTTTAGCCTTGTGATTTGGGTGTCGAATCTGAGCCTAGTCTCGTTTTCCTCCTGAGCAACTTTGAGCTGGCGTTGCTCGTATTCTCGGATGTCCTTGACTTTAATCTTGCGGCAGAAGGCGGCAAAAATCTTGTCGTCGGCTTGGAAAATGACGGCCTCGAGTTCCGAGATGCGTTGGACAATAGTTGCGAGAGCGTCTTCACCCTGAAGGAAATGGTAAATACACGCATCGGATAATACATGACATTAGGAACAAACCTTTTGAACTTCAGGCGACTGCTTCTTGATTTCTTTTTCAATGTGCTTAAGCTCGTCTTTCATGCCTGTGACACGGAGTTTCGCGGCGCTCTGAGAAAAGGATTAGTGGTAGGATACGGCAATGTCGTCGGGTCACTCACCATTTCGTCCCTTGCTAATACCAAGTCAGACTCCAGCCTGCTGATCTCCGCAGTTAGAACGTCATCGTTCTTGTTACGAGGCTTCGCTTGCGAGAGGTCACGAAGTTGGCCGATGAGAACGTCCTGTTGTTTACGCATGCCTGTTACGAAGCTGAGCATCACGATCAACAGGCGAGGTAGCGCGAGACGTACTCGCAACTTCTTTGTCCTCCCATTTCTTGGTATTATGCGTGCTACGACCACCAGTGATGTTGCCTCCTTTGTGAATGATGGTTCCTTCGAGTGTGACAGCTGTACCAGAAAAAAAATCAACAACCACTCCAAGTTATCACGAAATGGTATGCGAAGCGACCTTTCACTTCCTGTTGTTTCTCGTAGCAAATGTACTTGGCGATCTCCATGGTGTCGCAAACCAACGCATTGCCGCATGCATGGTGCATGGCCCGTTCCACTGCTGGATCGAACTGAATGACGTCCACCGCCAATCTGGCTCCCTTGGCAAAGCTGCGGAACTTGTCGTTGATCGGTTTGACTTTGATGGTGTCCAAAGGAATGAAGGTGGCTTGTCCAGCGCGTTGATCTCTCAGGTACTACGACAGTCAAGGGGATGGAATGGTGTTAGGAAATTCGGTTTAATGGTACTCTCAGTGCGCTCACGTTAATACAGTCGATACCAGTTTTCTCATGGTCGACGACGATAGCATCGATATTCCTCCCGAGAATGACCGATACGGCGGTTTCATATTTGCGCTGAGTAGGCTTGCACAGGTCGACAACTCGTCCTCTGACGCCTGAAAGTATGCAGTAAGAAGCCAGCCATTCTTGTCAACTTAGCTTCAACATACCAGGGAAGAGCCTCTGGAGATTGGCCATCATATCCTTCTGCTTGGCTTCCTTGGCCGTCTCATTGGAGTCCTGAGCTGCTTCACGTAACTGATCGTGAATCTTCTGAAGTTTCTCGTTCAACTCAATTTCAAGCTGACTAAAGTGCGAGGTCAGAAAGAATGTTTCTATGTTAAAATGAACTAGGACTTACGTTATTCTGGCTCGTTCGGCTTGCGAGTTCTCCAAATTCTGCTTCGCTTGAGCCAACTCGGCCTGTAGCCGCTTGACCTTAGCCTCAGACTGGATATACACCGTTGTCAGTGGATGAAAATATACCCAGAAAAACAAAACTTACCTCCTTGAGCAGCTCGGTTTGGGTGACGCTATCGCCTGTGAGCTTATCTTTCTTGTGGAGAAGTTGATTCAGTTTGTCCTTTTGAGAAGCAAGAGCCCTTGATAATGTCCGCTCTTCACGCTTGAGCGCTTCTACTTGTTGGCGCTCTTCTACAGCTTGAACGTTAGCCTGGCTCTTCCTGCGACCAGAGGTTAGATATCGTAGTACAAACGAATGTGAGAGAAACTTACAGCGTTCGGTATTCTTCCAGACTCTCTTCGCTCAGGGATAGCCCGGCTTGAGATGCCTTCCGCGTGGCCTCTGAAAGACGAGTGACATTTAGCGATTGCACGGAGTATTATCCTTTGTCTGCTCACCTTGAGCTTCATCTGCGAGTTTCCGAATGGCCGCGAGGTCCTCGTTCAGCTTCTCCAGAGTTCGTTGCTGTTTTTCGTGCTCCTTCTGCACGCCTTCCGCTTGTTTGCTGGCATGCTCCGCTTTACGCGTCGAATGGGCGATGTGCGCTTCGGCTTGAACGAGTTCCGGTTTCTGGCAGAGCCAAATGAACCAGGTAAATGATAATCCCGACGCTAAACCGGGAAGTCAGACCTTGCCCTCCAAAGTCTTTTCCTTCTTCTTGATAACTCTCTCTCTCTTTTGAACTTCGTTGCGTGCGGTGGCCTGGGCTGCTCGAGCCTTTTCTAGACTTGTCTCATGAGATGTCTGGAACACTCGGGTCATTATATAGTGACGGATAATAAATCCCTGTTCAGCCTACCTGCTCAGCTCGAAGTTGGACCAGTTCATTATTCTTCGTTTTAATCTGAGCCGTGTTGGTTTCGATGGCCTCTTCGATGTGGTAGAGCTTCCAGAGGAGCCGGTGAATTATAAGGCTGTCCTAAGATCCGTTCCAGGTAAGGGTAACTTCCAACACGAAAAACAAAGAACAGGTTACCTTCTCAGCAACCAGGTTTTCAAACCGCTCAGCCTCGCTCTTTTGCTCCCTAAATTGCTTTATTTCTCCTGCAATTCCTCGACGCTTCGCGAAATGAAAGGTGGCGTTCTCTGTCGCTCGGTCTTGGGCAGCTTTGGCTTCCTCATATTCCTCTGCGAGCTCAAGAGACCTGAGGGGCGTCAAGACGCGAAGTCCACTGTCGCCCACGACCAGACTCACCCACTAATCTGTTCAATAAGTCTCGAAAGATCCTTCGGAGATTGTGATGCCACAGCCTCTACGTCGCCCTAGGTAGGTAGGGAATCAGCACTCGATTCATGAAGACTGAACACTTGGGTAGCTTACTTGGAAGACGAGGAAATTCTTAGCCTTGACGAGAATGTTGAATACTTCGAGCTTGTCATTGTATGCTTGGTAGCTAACAACTCTTGTATTTATTCTGTATTCACTGCTCCCTGTCGCTGTGATGCTGGGGAAGGTGCAACATTCACTCGGGGACCTCGAACGCGCTTCCGCTATCCACTCACGTTCGTTGGAAGTGGTATTCGTCGCCTTCGTTGTCGACGTAGACTGCCATAACCCACGCCTTCTTTGCAGTACCCTCGCCTTCATCAGCGTCTACCTCATTCTCGTCTGCCGCATCGGCGTCTCCCCTTGCAAGCTTGCGGCCTCGATAGATGAGGTCTCGTAGCTGACTGCTTCGAAGCTGGGCGCTCTTGATACCCAGAACAAACGATATGGCATCCATGAGGTTGGACTTTCCAGAGCCGTTGGGTCCCATGATACTTGTGAAATCACGGAACGGCCCAATAACATGATGTCCTCTGTGTCGGGTGGTGAAATGAAGGAAGTTCAGTCCGTAGTCGACTTTGGCCAAGTGTGCCGGTAGAAAGGAGCATTACCGGTAAGACTTGAAATCAGAAACTTCTATCCGTTGAATAGGCATTTTGTAAGGGTGCCGACGGACTCGGTCTGCGCGACTTTTGTTGTTGGGCGAACAAACGCGCTGGTCAGAACGCGAATAGGAACCGTGGGGATTTCAAGTTCCCAGAGCGACGTTGGCATTTCCATCGCCGCCCCTCCCCTGGAGCAAACCGTTCCCTTTCACCTGAACTCGCCCACCTGATTTAGAGATCGAGCATTCATGACATTCCTATTTAGTCTATTAAGAGGCTACCAGCCCGACAGTCTTCGGGCCCAAGCTTCAAAGTTCCACCTTGAGCTCCACGACCGAGGTTTGGAAGGAATAACTGGTAAGTGTCCGGTATGACCTATCCGGCTGTCCTCTAACCTGATTGGTCGCATTATATAGGCGCTCAGCACATTATTTCAATGCTCGAATCAAATCATACTATTAGAACTGTCGTTCTCGGTCACAACCCACTTGGAGATGAAGGAACTGCCATTTTGTTCGACTTCCTCTCTTCAAGCTGGGCCCGTCGCAACATTTACCTCGATTCAATCACTATCAACTCGTGTCAGATAGGGAATCTTGGGCTCGGATCCATTGCGCGATACTTGGACGGAAACCGGAGTCTTCGCTCCTTGTTTCTCCAAAATGTGAGTACCTCCCACAACAATGAATCCGAAAATATTTGACCGTGGTTGGTGGTACATATCTAGAACCAATTCAATCCGTCTTGGAATCTCACGTCAGCCTTGACCTCCGCACTCAACCATTCCGTTCTCGAAGTCCTCTCGCTGAATAATAATCCTCAGCTATCGGACACGTTTCTATTCCGTTTCCTTCCGAACCTATCAGCTCCCCACCTCCGCGAACTCCACCTGAGTGCAGTTGGGCTCACGCCCATCTCAACTCCTTACATCGTCAACTTCCTCGCCAACAATGGGCCAGAGCATGTTACACCGGTCACGGGGTATCAGATGTCACTGGGCCGGAAGTTTACCAAGATAGCGTCTCGTCGCCTGTCAGACCTGAGATTAAACGGCAACACCCTTACCCTTTCATGCGCCCAGGCCGTCGTCCAGGTTCTCAAGACTTCAAATTTCTCAATACACCACTTCGAGATGTTTGCCAACAATTTCTCAGCAGACATACCGGCACGTCATCCGTTAGCCGGAACCATCCCACCAAAATCAGCTGCATCCAGTTCAGGCGAGATAAGCGAGATGGCTTGGCCAGACCTCAAAGCTCAGATGAGCGCCATCTTCACTCGTAATCGTGTTTTAACATCAATGGCAACCATCTCCGCTCTCCACTTACTTAGTCCGAGCAGAACGCTCCTCCTTCCCACTTTGAACCCAAAAAACAAATCGCCCTGGTGTTTACTTCCAACCGAAATCCAGCTACAAGTTCTCTCGGTCCTCGGGCTCGGTCTTTCTCCCCAACAACTTATCCGGATCTGGACATACGCCTCAGACCGCACCACGCTTCCAGACTTGTACCAACCACTGCCGTCGCTGTTCGACCGAACTACCACAGTCAAGACTCGAGACCAACTACGAGAGGAGTGGCTTTGTGCAGTGGGATGTGACCGGTTCGAGTGGTACGCAGGGTGGGAGGAAGATCTAGACAGATTAGTGTCTGATTAGGGTAAGTTTGGATCATAGAGCTTAATCCCACATGTTCAAAATCCTGAATCAGTCCCATCCACCTCTCAGCTTTACAGATTACTCTTTATTCAATTCAGTATACCATTCGGAACTGGTATCAGGCGCCGCTTATACTACTTGAACTCAATGTAAAGGGGGGATTTGCACACGAGTATTAGGTCAATTTCCGTGGTCATTCTTTGCTCCAAGTCCTGGCCTAGGTTTACAAGTGACGGAACGCAAAGCCAGGTCGTAAGACCTTCTCCAAAAACATGATTACCTCTCCCATTGGTTTGCAAGACACCTCTCTTCCTGTCTTTCTCTACGCGTGCCCCCACTCGCGCGGCACATCCTCAGGAGCGATTTCTTTCTCCAACTCAACTTCATCTCTGAAAGAGCGGGTTCAGCATATGGACTCTTGCGCTGCAATTAGACTCACCATATTTCTCATTATTCATCTTCAGAGATTTATTGTGTCGACGCCATCACCTCCCTCAGTTCTTGCATATGCCTCGTTCGCTCCACTTGCAGCCTTAGCCTGAATTCTTCCTCCAGTCTCTCCTTTTGATCACACAGTAACTGCAGGTGTTCTTGGATCTGATCCCACTTTTTTTTGTCGTCCTGTAGCCTTTGACGCAGGTTACCGGAAATATTGGACGGCATTTCGAATTTCAGAGCGAAGGGTGTCTTCGAACGCCGTGCCAGGAAACTTGCGACGTCTGCTGGATGACCGACACTAGACAGCGACACCTTCAACTCATCTAGGCATTCGAACTGCGGCTCAAGCGATGTCGAGGTATTCTTGATCGGCGCGGTTGCATCGAGGACCAGGCTGAGCTGCCTAATTTTGGGCCTTTTCCTGGCGATCGTGTCCAACACATTGAGAGGAAGGGTCGGAGGTGTCCATTTGATACTGTGGATGGATCCTACGGAGTCTACGCAGTACGGCGCGTATTCCAGGGAAAGCATCTTGATGCCTGGCCAGGCATCAAGGAGCTCACCAATTTCGCTGGCGGTAACCGAGACCCCGCATGGGTGTGACAGGTGGAAATATCGAAGGTTTTTGCATCGTAGAAAAGGTCGAAAGTCACCGAGCTCGAGAGCCTTGTCGGCTCGTACCGCATTTGAGTGACAGACAAGCCTGACCAGACTGAGGATAGGGAGTTTTTGAACCAACAGCTTGCACAACCGGTGGAATTCGCTCCTTCCTTGCCCCATCGGTCCCCCTTCGAGGACCACATGAGTAAGGGCGGACAGTTCATGCTGCGTCTCCAGTAAACTGCACAGGAAGTCGAAACTTGCCCTGATAGCGAGTCTTTCCAATTTCTCAAACGCTCCAGGCTGAATGCCAACTGAAGGGGCCGCGTAACCCCAACCTTGTGCCTCGAATGCAGCGTAGGTTAGGCAAGGGTGCTGTGCTATGGCGTTCCACGTAGCGGGTGTAAGGCGTGTGGACGACGAGCGAAGGGTCTCCAACTTTTCCAAGCGGAGCAGGCTGGTCTCCAAAGCGGCCGAATCTGCATCCGATATTTCATCTCCTTCAATCCTGAGATTCTGCACACGTGGGGCGCTGTGGGCGACGTGTGCCAAGAAACCGTCTACTCCTCCTGGAACGGGGTCACGAAGTCCCAGCTCCGCTATTGAAGGGCCCAGGAAGATGAGGAAGGGTGGGAGAGCTTCCTGTATTGACATCTTACCCGCGTTGTAGGTGAATTTGCGCAAGTTGGGGAGCAGAAATTTCCCAGGCGGCCGAAATTGGGCGATCCTTCTAAAGGTTGTTCGGCAAACGGCATTACCGGTTGAGGGAGATACGTCGAAGTTGAGCGTGTGGACACGTCGTGCGTAGGTTTCGAATCTATCCCAGTTTTCCGGAAGAGGAAAAGGAACGTTAAGAGTCTGAATGCCATCATCTGCAGTTAGCGTTACGAAGAACCTTCAATGGGACGATTAAATTACCCAAATGGTCCTCGCGTCCCGAGAACCCACTCTCAGCGGCACGAGGACCCATACCAAGGGAAAAACTGAGTCCAAATCTCTCCAAAGCTGATCAAGTCCGGGATCTTTCCATAACCGACAAGTCAACGCGACATTGAGCATGGTTTTCCGGCTAATTCCCGAGGAAAGGATAAGGTGGATAATCTCGAGAATTGCCAGAGCAGGATGCATAATGTTTCTATGCAGTACCGAAGGTGGTGCACTTAACGGGGATGTCAAATCGCTTCCGGTTTGTCACGGACTTACAGAGGTCGAGCAACGCTTGCAGTGTTTTAGCGGTTCGGATTTCTGAGGAAACAACTAAACAGTCATGTTTAGCTCGGCATATTATGCAGCCGTATTACACCTACAGTATTTGCGGGGCGGGAATTAGAAGGTTCAGGGTCGCCTCGAGTTGGTTGCTCGTTAAACTCCATTTCAGGTAATTTTTCATTTACCTCCCACGGTTTCTGTGACGATATAGAGGGACTTGTCACAACCCGCTACAAATGCATCATCCTACGTATACGCCAAAGTACTCTTGTAAATATCCCATCACAAAGTCCTCCTACTTTACCGTGGCGCTGGTACCTGGATAGGCACCAGCGATCTCGTCCACCGTCAAGGCTTCTGAGCAATGAAGATTTGGAATGAATTTGTACTCACCAGAACAAGAACAATGTGTTTATGTGCTTCTCAAGCGACAACCTAAAATCCATATGTTGCGATTCCGTTGCGGCTTGTTTGCGGATGCACCCAAACATTTTAGTTGATCTGTGAGCCATTCCTTGAGATCTCGGATTACATCCGTTCGTAAAATGTTCACGAAATGCGTAGATTTATGATCAGTGCAGGTGGTTGAAGAAGTAGCATTGGAGGAAAGGGGGGACTGTGGTCCGCTTTTTGCATCGTGCGCTTCTGGAAAGGATAATCGGGCCGTTTGCACGCGGTCGGGCATTTTGAAGGGCTATCGCGCGTCTCATTGGCCAGAGATACTAAACGAGTGCGAGCAACTGAGCTAGGCTGCAGTCCCGTATTATCCAACCAGAACCGGAGGGCACGTGCTCGTGGTCATTCTTGATCTCAAAATTCCAACCCCGATTTCGGTTTCGAATGCCTCGTGCATTCATGACACTTGGGCGAGAGCAAAGTAGTCTAAACCTAGGTCGTAGATCCCCACCAAGAACACAACTGTCTTCTCGTTAGTCTGTGAGACTCTATCCTTCCCGTCTGCCTTCAAATTCCTCAGGAGCGACGTCCATCTCCCCCTCCCCTCAATTCAAGGCTGAGAGAGCGAGTTCAGCATAGTATTCTTGCACTGCAATTAGACCCGACATACTTCTGAGGTTATGTGTATTCGGAGATTGACAACGTCGAAGTCATCACTTCCTTCGGTCCTTGCATAAGCCTCGTTCGCTCCTCCTGGATCCTTAGCCTGAACTCCTCCTCAAGTTTCTCCTTTTGATTAAACAGTAACTGCAAGTGTTCTCGGACTTGGTCCCACTTTCTATTATCCTCCTTTATTCTTTCACGTAGGCTGGCGTGAAGATCGTGTGGTACAATGAATTCTAACGAGAAGCACATCTTGGAACGTTGGGCCAAGAAACTCGCGACGTTTGCTGGATTATCGATGCTCGACAGCGACACTGCTAACTCGCGCAGGCACTCAAAATGCGGCTCAACCAACCTCGGAGTGTTGTTGATCGGCGCTGTTGCATCAAGAACCAGACTGAGCTCCTTGATTTTGGGGCATTTTTCGGCGATATTGTCCAACACGTTAAGAGGGAGGGTCGGTGGTGTCCACTTGATGCTGTGGGTGGACCCTTTGGAGTCCACGCAGTTTGGCGTATATTGCAGAGCAAGCGTGCTAATCCGCGGCCATGCATCAAGGAGTTCATCCATTTCACTGACGGTGACTGACACCCCGCAGGGGTGCGCCAGGTGGAAGTATCGAAGGTTTTTGCATTGCAGCAAAGGTCGGAAGTCACCGAGGTCGAGGGCTTCGTCGTCTTGCACTGCGTTCGAGTGACAGGCCAGCCAGACGAAATCGAGGTTGGGGAGCTTTTGGACCAACAGCTTGCACAACCGGCGGAATTCGCTCCTCCCTTGCCCTGTCTGCCCCCCTTCGAAGACCACGCGGGTAAGGGTGGGTAGGTCGTTCTGGCTCTCGAATAAACTGCACAGGAAATCAAAGCTCGCTCCGATGGCAAGTCTCCCCAGTTTCTCAAACGCTCTGGGCTGGAAGTCAAGTGCGGTGGACACACGGCTCCATCGCGGTGCATCGAATGAAGCGTAGGTGAGGTAAGGGTGTTGCGCCATAGCGTTCCATACAGCCGGTGTCAGTCGTATAGATGACGACTGGAGGAACTCCAGCTTTTCCAAGCGGAGCAGGCAGGCTGCCAGAGCGGTCGCATCTACGTCCAAGAGTCCATATCCTCCAATCGTGAGCTCCCGCAAGTAAGGGACCCTTTGAGCGACATATGCCAGGAAGCCGTTCATCTCTCCTTGAACGACCTCGCGAAGTTCCAGCTTGACAATTGAAGGACCGAGGAAGATGAGGAAGGGTAACAGACTTCTCTCCTGTGGCAGTCGACGTGCGTTGTAAGTGAATTTCCGCAAATTAGGGAGCAAGCTTTCCCCGGGAGGTCGGAACTGGGCGATCGTCTGAAACGTTGTGGTGTAAAAGGCAGCACCGACTGAGGGAGATACGTCGAAGGTGAGAGTGCGGACGCGTCGTGCGTAGGGTTCGAATGTATCCCAGTGCTCCGGGAGAGGAAAAGGAACGTCGAGCGCCTAAATGCCATCGCTTGTTATTAGCATCGTTTGAGGCCCCGTCAACGAGAAACCGTACCTACCCAAAAGGTCTCCAAACGCCCTGCAAGCTGTCCCATGACTTTTAGTGGGGCGAGGACCCATAGCAAAGGAAAAACCGAGCTTAAATCCTTCCAAAGCTGATCAAGTGCAGGACCTTTCCATAATCGACAAGTCAACGCAACATCGAGCATCGTTTTCCGGCTAACCCCCGAGGAGAGAATAAGTTGTATAATCTCGAGAATCGTAAGAGCATGATGCATGATGTTTCTAGGCGGTGCCGAGGGCAATTCAATTAATAAGATGTCAGAAAGCCTTTCAGCTGGTCACCGACTTAGGAATGTTGATCGCGCCACTCGCAGTGCTTTGACGGTTCCTATTTCTGTAGGAGAAACGTAAACGACTACCCTTAGCAAGGATACTAGAACACCTGTATCACACGTACAGTACTCTGAAGCCCCGTAATCAATAAGTCAAGGGTTGTGTCGAGTGATTAAATCTCCGTTCTCCGAGTCGGCTGACTGCGTAGACTATCTTATAATTTCGCACGTTGCTTCCCAGAGGTTTGTTTGGCTTAGTCCATTTCAGGATACACCGGGAGTATCTAAACTTTTTCGCTGGAGAAAATGCTTGCGGAAACGGTGATATTGTGCGTGTTTTCGCCAGTGTTTCAATTGGCGAACGGGTTTCGCCTCGTCGAAAACGTTACGTGAAAGGGGCGCCATTTTCACCCTTTCACCTTTCGCCCCGTTCCGCCATTGCGACAACCTAATTTCATTTTTGCCACCCTTTTGAGCAATTGAAAGAGGGCTAAAGCTGTCATAATGACAACATTTTCACCATCGTCTCCGCCCGCGAAAAATGTGACATACTCCCCGTGATAATAACGAACCTACATACCCACACTCACAAGTTGCTATCAGTCTGGCCCGGGAGACTAAATCTCAGGTGACTTGCGCGTGGGGTCTGGGGGAAAGGCGACAGGAATGTCGGTACACAAGGGAGAAAGCCGAGGAGGTGGACACGCCACTTGGATCGCCTTCCCAAATGATAACGTCGGTATATAGAAGCAAACATAAAGTAAGCCGAAACTCATATAGAGAGTGTTCTGCTCCGCTCGTACTGATGTCACAATGTACAAGCCAAGTATCTGTGACCTTCTTCGGTCCCACGTATACCCATGAGACAATGTTGCTTCGTTCGCCTGAAGAGAGACGTAGTTGGCGGGTCTCTCTGCCGGAACGAAAAGGGTCAGACATCAGGTCCCTGATTCAATTCATTGTTCGTCTTGATCTACGACGTCCTCACATCGTCGTTACCCCCATTTTGCCAGGAGCGCCCTGCCCCTTTCCAGCCCTTCACCAGCACCACTCACCAACCATGGAAAGACGACTGAAGGTTCCGCTGCAAGAGTCGGTATCGGGAATTTTTCGAATGCGTCCCTCGAGAAAGAGGACGAATATGGTGGAGCGATCAGAATGGTGTCAAATTTCGGGACTGTTGGTGTGGATGCGGCGAGGGACGTTAGGGACAATAAAGGAATATGCATTGATGGACTGGCCACGGCGGCTACGAATTATTTCTTCAAAGCTAGTAGTCGTTGCTGCTTTGGGTATCTGAAATAAAAACCAGACCGCGATCAGACATCTCATCGAGAGTTCAGCAGCATAAGGCTCACTCTTCAAATCGACCGTTCAGGTTCAGCCCTTGAATCCAATTCTGCGGTCACTCCCCAGTGTCAACATATCTCTACAAATAGTCATTCTGAATTGCTTCCTCCTCGGCTACATAGTTGGGGTACCGAGTCATCTTTGGTGGTAAATCTGGCCTCGGTATTGCCCGTGCCGGTGGCTGTGGTTGACAAGGAACTGCGAGAATTGGGCAACCTGTGCCATCAACCGCGAAACCTGAATCCATGTGGCTCACCCGGTTATCAGATCCTCCAACCTGGATGATTTGCCTAATGAATCGGGGGCATTTTCTTCTAAGTCCGCATGAACCATGTCTCAAATATCCATATGGACTCCTAAAGTTACGCCCCGAGAATCACTCATTCTGGCAATAGGTGCATATGCAAAACCGCAGGAGCAGTAACTCGAAAGGAGAATAAGTGGCATGTCTCGCTCTGCCGTCAGTGTTGTTACCCTTTCCAGTAATGCGGTCGACGGGCCGCGGCATTGTTCGGCCAGGGTTTGGCTCAGTTGGCTCTTCCCCCCGAACCACAACGTAATCCCCGCCTTAAAGTCTTTCATTACCCCTGAGCTTGTGGTGGTGGCCTCATGTCGTCATGTCGTTTCCGGGCTGTGCATTTATTTTGGACGGTTACCCGAAAATCGAAGTTACGGCATGTATCCGTGGAACAAAATCGCAAATCTTCTCTGTCAAGCGGCCTGCCATCAAATTGTCGCCCATTGCCTTGATTACAGTCTCAGGTACAGTAGTCCTCCGGGGCTCGGGTACGGCGGGTTACCAAGTGGCAAGACCATCCACAGCAAGGGTTCTGAAGGAAGCAATTGATTCTGGGGGATCTTCGAGGTTTAAGGACGCCCTTCCAGCGTCTATTCTCTACATCAGGACCCCTGCCACTACTAATACTTAATGATGAGCACCTCGAAATTCGACAAAAGATTATACTTTTCGGGACACGCGGCCAAATTTGGCCCCAAAGTATACAGGATGGTGCCTATCAGTGTCTTGGAAGAACAGGGACCTTATCCTTTTGGGAGGGGCTGCGGTATTATCCTACACGGACGACCTAAGGGAAAGTATTATTCTTTGCTGGCGACTACCCGTCATGCATGTCCACCCACCACCATTTGGATTATTTGCTGCTGCCGACTAAGACAAAATAAACGGTTTCGCCAGTTCGGTGACAGAGTCCTATCCAACCAGGAGTGTCGTCGTCGGGCCGGTTTGTACTATTTGGTGCTGGCGACTAGCCTTCCTCTACGGTTCTTATGTCTGCTGGGGGTAGGCCACTGGTTGGTGCTTATTATTTGGGATCGAAGGTGACTGTGGGCCTTATCACCCCCCCTTTTTTAGAGCTCTCCTACATCCCAAAAAAATTTCAGTTATCTCATCACACAAACCCCCACGGAGCGTGCAATGGTGCACCTTGCGATTAATTGCTTGTGTTACGAGTCACGCGATACATGGTCCGTCTCGTGTTGTCTTTTACAAGGACACTAGGACGATACATCTCAGGCGGAGGTGTGGGACTGTGTACAGAAAAATCTGAAAGTCCACTTTCTCGGTCATTACTTGTGCTGTGACTATTTTTGTGGATTTTATATCGTTACATATTGCTTACTTCCCTAAGGGGGTTATGGGTAACGCGTGGCCAATATTTATGTTATAAACGTGCTTACTATTATTACCAGTGACAGGGGTCCTTCTTCACCACTTCTTTCGACAACCCTCGCATCTGGTCCCGACCTATCCTATCTCACACCGTTCAGTACCAAATAGTGTCTCCGGCTGAACGATCCCGAGGGTAAAGGTGTTCCGCCGGGGAATTCCGGGCCATGAAGACGTTCGGTCGTCCGTAGTTGCAGAACCTCCCTAACCCCGAATTCGAGAACAGGAACGCAACGTACGGGTGCTTTGACGTTCACAGTCTTTTCTCTCTGCTAGGGTTGCCGATATTGTCGACGTGTTTGCGGATCCTAACGCGGAGGTTTCCCGTCCACCAGGGACACACAGTGATCGGCCCGCCGAGGCCATAGTAGCACCCCACACAGCCACATGATGACACACCTTATCGCTTTGTGGAATTTGCAGTAATAGGGTACTGTGCGTCTATTGACCCTCTTCAAACGCGCAGGGGGTTTGGATACCGCTCGACGTGGCTTTAACTGCGGCTAGAGGACACTGTTGCCCGATTTATAATATTAAATCGTATTTTTTGCGGCGATCACGGTATGCATACATTATAAAAGCATCAGTGGCTCGAAGGGAGGGGGGGCGCCGATCGTCAAGAACCTCCCGTCCCAAACTCCCAACAGCTCAGTCCTTTTTTCTTTTTCTTTGCCCCAATGACACTTCCGAACATGAGAGGACTCCCATTCGTCGGCCCTCAAACTAGTCTTTCCCAAGTTCCGCCACCTCCCTACCCAAACGTCGCCCCACCCCCAGTTCTCGTTCCAACCCCCACAACTAATGGAGTCGATCCGAAACCGAAGCCTCCCATTGTACATTGCAAAGCCACAGTTAGCATGGTGCCACAAAGAGGTGGCCAATGATTTCTCACCGAATTGAAGCCGCAGAAGGTAAGAATGCTAGCGCTAAAGGGCTGCGTAAAATTATCTCATACCTCTTGGCCTCAGCCACCGCCGCGCCCACTAGTTTCCGCCCCAGCTATCCATGATTATCCATGCCCTGCATTACCCGCTTACTCCCGTTTCCTACATATTCCTATTCCGATACAGATTAGATGCACTTCCATCGATATTTTGGTGAGTCCTCAAGATTTTCCTTCTCTCACTTTATTTACGTCTACCTCTAGCCGTTCCTCTACTGATCCGTCTTTTTGTTTCCGATAATTTCCTCAGATTGATCCCTCACCAAGTTTTGGAGTCGTCTACTCACGCGCCACCATATCATCGTATGGTGACCCGGGTTTCCAGCCGTCACCACTGTTTTAAAGAGCTTCCTTCGTCTGGGCATCCATTTGCAGTAAAAATGATTGTTGGAACAAATGAAAGAGCTCACGACACGTCAGGTTCCGTCTTTTTGATGATTGAGACCAACCGAACCGCGTTCTGAGGGTGTATTCCATATTTCCTGAGAGAGAACAATTATACCCTTAATGGGCAAAAAAGTTCCGGTAGGTCTTTTGGTGCGTTGAATGGACGAACCACGCAAATCTTGGCGGCATCTACGAGTTTTCGTTGGCTTATCAGGTTAGCTGGCTGGGCTGACGCAACCAACGACCCGGGCGAGCGATGTTACATTCTCATTCTCATGCTACCTAAATATGATTGGCATTCTAAAGTTCCTGTATTGATTACATGGGGCGAAGGGCGAGCGTCTCGGCGCGCTCGATTGTTCTAAAAATCCACTTGCGGAGCGGTTATCGACTAAGGGCTCGAGAGTCGAGCCTTGAAGCGTGCGATATCGGTCTCGAAAGCCCCCGGTTGGCCGCTCTGAAGTCTCATACCACCCGTGGGAGGTGGATTAGCGGGGACTCGAAAATACCCAGACGTGGATGAGGTTTGGCGAGCAACCCAACGACGGTAGGGGGCATATGGTTTGTACATGCGACTCTCTTTGAAATACTTGCCCGCCCAGTCGAATTTAATACACCTTCGCTCGTTGTCGCGGCGAAGACGCTGGCCTGTGCTGGAGAGCTTCTCCTACGCTTGTGTCACCCCAGATATTCACTCTTAGAGCATCAGCAGCTTCTAAAGCCTTTCCGTGGATGCTGAGGCTACGTATCTATGGTCGAGCCGAGTAACAGGACCTGACTTGGAAAACGGGATCGGCTGGCCCGCAGGATTTGGAGTGTTTACACTTCCGTCTATCCGATATCAAAACGCTTCCAGCTTGTCGACAGTCGCGCACTTCGAGTTGTCGATTATTGTAACAGGAGCATTAGTGGGATTGACTGCGGAAGTTTGGGCCTCAACCTATTGCACGTCAAAGAAGTTGTAAGGCGTGGCAAGGTGATAATAGACTTAGTTCCCATCTTATTCCGTGTGTAGATTAGTCCTTGCAATGCAACACCCCCATGCAGATGGAAGTATTCGATCTTCGGACCCGTGCCTAGGCTGTCTCGGTTTGGTTGAAAGCCTGCCGCAGCAGTCCCTTCTGCCCAGTTGGGCCGCAGCGGCATACGTCAGGCCAGTGACAAATCCAGGAAACGGCCCCCGAGACTCTCCAAGATGCGGCGCCCGACTCACAATTGTACCTGCTGGGACACGGGTCTACGTGGCTTCCGGAAGCATTGGTTAGGATGAGGGTGGTGGAGGAAGGGGGGAGGGTCACGCTTGGACTACCAAAGAAGGCAAAAACACGAATTTTGAATCGTAAAATGAGGTGGAGGGAATAATAGAGGTTGTGTGGAGGTTTATGGGTATAAAAACTCGCCACCTGGGCAGCATACTAGCCTCGTCAGCCTGTAACACCCTGTCTAATAACCCATCTGCCACCACTCGATCGGTTTTCGCTGGAATTTCTCCTCCTCGACTCACTATTATGTCCGCATCTACAGCTGCTAGTGAATCGCTGAGCACAATGCTCGGCGGCTCCACCTCCAACGTCAAGATTAGCAAGTTTGGATTGGGTTTGATGCTGCTGAGTGCGTATCTCTCATCTTAGCCTCCTGAGCTGACCTCAGTAGCCATTAGAGCCTAATTGCTAATTCTGTTTCCCCCTCTTTTCCCTTTTGTCATTTCAGCCGCGACGCCCAACCCCGTTCCTGACGAGCAAGCGTTTGCCGCAATCAAAGCTGCCATCGACTTAGTCCCTGCCGACCAAAAGCTTTTTATCAACTCTTCAGAATTTTATGGCTTTCCGCCAAACCCCACAGCTAACCTTGAATTACTTGCTCGATTCTTCACCAAGTACCCGGAGCTTGCGGATCGGACTTTCCTATCTGTCAAGGTCGGTATCACGGCAGTTAACTGGTAGGACTACCGGGTTTCCTACCTTCTCTTCATTTCCTTAGGGAGCTCGAGGCACTTCAGGACAAACGATGCTTACCTTCGACGCTAGCCCCGAGAACCTCCAGCGCAGCGTTGATGGTATCAACAAGGCTCTAGACGGGAAGAAGAGACTCGATCTCTTTGAGTGCGCTCGTGTGGACCCTAACATTCCAATCGAACAAGCTATGGAGACCTTGAAGGACCTAGTAAAAGAGGGTAAATTCGATCATATCGGCGTCTCGGAGATCTCTGCGGAGAGTTTGAAGAAAGCAGCCGCGGTATGTAGCCATCCGTTAGGACGATTGGACGGAGCCATACCGACTGACGCCGAGTACATGTGGTTCTGCTGTAATAGGTCGCTCCTATTGCTGCAGTCGAAATTGAAGTGTCTCCTTGGTCGTACGAAGAAGAAACCAAGAAGGTCATCGCAACTTGTGCTGACCTCAAGATCCCCATTGCTGCCTACTCGTAAGTCCAAAAGATCCACTACTATGTGTTTGCTCTGACTCACATTTGGGATTTTATAGACCTCTGGGTCGCGGTTTTCTTACCGGTCAACTGAAAAAGGCAGACCTCCCACCCGGTGACATTCGCTTTCGGCACGCCCGCTGGAAAGACGAGGCACGTTGATTGCAATACGCGCAGCTTTTATTGACCTCAACCGCTTACGCCTTCATATACAGAACGTGGTGCACAATCAACAGATCGTCGATGCCCTTGCCGCCATCGCAGAGAAGAAAGGCCTCACCACCGCTCAGCTTTCCCTGGCTTGGGTTTCCAGTCTCGGACTTCACATCGTTCCGATTCCTGGATCCAGCAAGGTCCATCGAGTCCAGGAGAACTTTGCTGGATGTAACATCAAGTTGAGCGAAGAAGAGTTGGAGAGTATCAACGCTGCTGTCGAAGACATTGGTGTTAAAGGTGGAAGATACTTCGATCTGAGCAGAGAACAGGAACACCGCTGGGGTTAGGGAATGCTCTCACCTGGGTAGCGAAGACTTGGTTGATGATAAAACGCTTTCCACAAGGACCAACTGTTTTAGGTCTACGTACATACTCGATTGAAAATAAGAAATGTCTGTATCTCACCCTGGTTGACATGTTCCCAAGCCAAGAAGAAAGACAAGCGGGATGCGATCGATAAACCCGTAGGTCTCATCGTCTGGGTAGAATGTCGCCGTCGTTCGGCTATGTGGTAGATCCCGGCTTCCGGACCATACGATGCGATATAACCTCAGGGATTGACATGTATCTAGATAGTCTATAAGTCTTGTTACTCTGACTACTGCTTGCTTGCTTCCAAGCTGGCCTCTGCATTCTTTCACTGCATCCTTTCGGCTTCCTTGCCTTTAGTAGCGCCCAATCTCTTCTCGTCAGCCTCTACAGCTTTCCATACATGTCATGTGACTATCCTCTTTCCCTCCTCTCCGCGCGCTGCTCTTTCAACTGCGTCGGGAGAGCTTCCGAGAGAGGAAGGGGAAAGGTTCATTGGCTCTACAGACGAACTCGAGTCGTATGCATGCGGTAGGAAGAAACTCCGAAGATCTTAGGGTTATGTGAGGTGTGAGGTGGACAGGTGTTCGGATAGCAGTCGCTCTGCGACTTTGTACGCATCGTACGTCGCCGACGCCAAGACGCATTTGGCTCCATGGGAAGCTCAACCCGAAGATTTGTCCGAGGCGACATACGCATTCCTTGCACTCGATTACAAAATGATGTCCGTTTCTGTGGCTCCCATTCCCCTCTAGACACCCCACGCACCTCCTGTGACAGCATTCTTGGCTGTTCTCCCTCACCTTCCAGGCGATAGCGTATAAGCAAAGATTGTTGACGTCCTCTCTTCTAGCGCCCAGGAGAAAGGAATCACCATTGCTCAGCTCTTCTTTGCATGGTTGCCTTCTCTCGTGTCCTATATCATTCCTATCCAGGTTCGAGTAAAGTCCACCGGATGGAGGAGAATTTCGCCGACGGTAAGGTCGCATTTACGGATGAAGAGATTGAGACTATCAAAACTGCCGTGGAAGATGCTAACATGAAAGTTGGAGTTATCTCGATCTAAGTAAGCAACAAGAGCATCGGTGGGATTGACTGCGAAAGTTTAGGCTTCAACCTATTGCACGTTGAAGAAGCTCTATGTTGCGGCAAGGTGATAATAGACTTAGTTCCCAATTTCTTCCGTATGTAGATTAGTCTTCGCAATCTGACACCCCCATGCAGATGACAGTATTCAATCTTCAGATTCGTGCCAAGGTCTTCGAGGTTTAGAAGACCTGCCACAGCAATCCCCTTTGCCCACTCGAGGCGTCGCAGTGGCATACGTTTAGGCCTATGACAAATCCAAGAAACGTAAAGACAACAAACCTCCACCCCCCTCAAGTTGTCTGCACACGGGAGACGGCCCCCCACTCTCTGAGACGCGGCGCCCGACTCATAACCATTCCTGCCGTGGCGTGGGTCTACGTGGTTCCCGGCAGCATTGGTTATGATGAGGTTGGTGGAGGCGAAGGGAGGGCCACGCTTGGACTACCAAACAAGGCAGAAATACCCTCTTTCTCTGGATTTTTAAGCATTTTGTATCGTAAAAGGTTCGTATAAGGTTGTGCGGAGGTTTGTGGGTATAAAAACCCACCACTTGGGCGGCATGCTAGCCCCGTCAACTTGTAACATCCCGTCTAACCCATCTGCCCACCACTCAATCAGTTCTCACTGATATTTCTCCTCCTCTATTCACTGTTATGTCCGCATCTACAGCTGCTAGTGAATCGCTGAGCACAATGCTCGGCGGCTCCGCCTCCAACGTCAAGATTAGCAAGTTTGGATTGGGTTTGATGTTTTTGAGTGCGTATCTCCCATCTTAGCCTCCTGAGCTGACCTCAGTAGGCATTATAGCCAGATTTCTAATCGTGTTTCCCCCTCCTTTCTCTTTTGTCCTTTCAGCCGCGACGCCCAACCCCGTTCCTGACGAGCAAGCGTTTGCCGCAATCAAAGCCGCCATCGACTTAGTCCCTGCCGACCAAAAGCTTTTTATCAACTCTTCAGAATTTTATGGCTTTCCGCCAAATTTCACAGCTAACCTTGAATTACTTGCTCGATTCTTCACCAAGTACCCGGAGCTTGCGAATCGGACTTTCCTATCTGTCAAGGTCGGTATCGCGGCAGTTAACTGATAGGACTGTCGGGTTTCTTACCTTCTCTTCGTTGCCTTTAGGGAGGCACTTCAGGACCAACGATGCTTACTTTCGACGCTAGCCCCGAAAACCTCCGGCGCAGCGTCGATGCTATCAACAAGGCTCTAGACGGAAAGAAGAGACTCGATCTCTTTGAGTGCGCTCGTGTGGACCGTAATATTCCAATTGAACAGACTATGGAGACTTTGAAGGGCCTAGTAAAAGAGGGTAAATTCGATCATATCGGCGTCTCGGAGATCTCTGCGGAGAGTTTGAAGAAAGCAGCTGCGGTATGTACCCATCCGTTTACAGTAATTAGTCGGGGCCATATTGACTGACGCGGAGTTTGTTGCGATAGGTCGCTCCTATTGCTGCAGTCGAGATTGAAGTGTCTCCTTGGTCGTATGAAGAAGAAACCAAGAAGGTCATCGCAACTTGTGCTGACCTCAAGATCCCAATTGCGGCTTATTCGTAAGTCCAAAAAAGATCCACTATTTCTTTTGTCCTGGCTCACATTTGGGATCCTATAGTCCCCTGGGTGGCGGGTTTCTTACCGGTCAGCTGAAAAAGGAAGACCTCCCATCCGGCGACATTCGACCCCTGCACGCTCGCTTCCAAGACGAGGTACGTTGTTTGTGATACCTGCGGCTTTTATCGACCTCGACCGCTTACACGTCCACATACAGGCTCTGGCGCACAATCAACAGGTCGTCGATGCCCTTACCGCCGTCGCAGACAAGAAAGGCCTCACCACCGCTCAGCTTTCCTTGGCTTGGGTTTCGAGTCTTGGACCTCACATCGTCCCAATTCCTGGATCCAGCAAGGTCCATCGAATCCAGGAGAACTTTGCTGGATGTAACGCCAGGTTGAGCGACGAAGACGTCGAGAGTATCCAGGCTGCTGTCGAAGCTATTGGTGTTAAAGGTGAAAGGTACTTTGATGGGAGCGGAGGAGTGGAACACCGCTGGGGTTAGGGAACGCTCTCATCTGGGTAGCCCAGACTTGGTTGGTGATAAACACTTTCCGGAATGACCGAATGTTTCATGTCTGCGTACATACTTAATTAAAAATAATAAATGTCTGTATCTCGCGACTGCTTGGCACGTTATCCAGCCAATGAGAAAGACCAGCGAGATGTGGCCGATAAACCCGGCGTAAGTCTCCCCGTCTGAGTGGAATAATCCCGGCTCTCGGACAGTGCGATGTGAACTGGGGGTCAAAATATATCTAGATAGTCTATAAATCTAGTTGGACTGACTACTGCTTGCTTGCTTCCAAGCTGGCCTCTACATTCTTTCACTGCATCCTTTCGGCCTCCTTGCCTTTCGTAGCATCCAATCTCTTCTCTTCAGCTTCTACTTTCCACACGGGCCGTGTGACTACCCTCTTTCCGTGCTCTCTGCGTGCCGCGCTTTCAACTGCGTCGGGAGAGCTTTCGAGAGAGGGAGGAGAAGTGTTCATGAGCTCTACAGACGAACTTGAGCCGTGTGCGGTAGAAAGAACCTCTGAAGAGCTTGGGTTCTGTGAGGGGGATAGGTGGTCGGATAGTAGTCAGTCTGCGACTTCGTACGCATCGCACATTGTTGACGCCAAGACATATTTGGCTCTATGGGAAGCTCAACCTGAGGTGTAGACGTTCTTGGCGAGCCTGAAGGTTGGGGGTGACGAATCGGCTCCAAACGAAAAGTACTCGACCTTCGTGTGCGGGTACGTCCAAGAACGGGATCAAATCATGGGTCCCGTGGTTGATGGTTTGGAAACTTGTGATCTCCCTTGATCGTTACGCTGCGGTAACGGTGGCAGTGTCGGGTTTACGGTCAAAATGGAATTGCTCGGCACTCAGCGCTGCCACTGACGACCAGGGTCTGTCCTTCTGGTCTCTTTTTGACCAAATCGGACGATATTCTGACACTGACCTGTACCACATTAATATGCTTATAAGCGACGATCTGAAATCCTTCTATTGTGAATTTCGTTCCGGTTTCGTAGACTCAAATATTCTTAGTCAAGCCCAAGGCTAGCGATTTCCGGCTTGTAGATTGAGCATGGCTTCCGACTCCCGGGAATCACACTATCGGCTGCTGTGCGCGAACTATCTAGAAATAGCACATTTAATTATCATTATGTAAGATCCTCCGATCCCGAACAGAACCCATATAGACATATTCACATAAGCAAGGCGAGAAGCAACAACGAGACGGGGGGGGGGGGGAAACAAAAGAAAAATGAAGAGACAAGCTAGACAAGATCCAAATAGACAAGACGAGAGTACCGAGTCCCAGAGCAGCATGAGGAAAAAAAGGTAGGTTGGAGATCAATCAAACAAAAAGAGTGCCCATACGTTTCAGGGCGAGGAGAACAGAACGACAGACGGGAAAGCGAATAGTATGCGGTGAGTGGGGAGGCGATGGAAAACATCGGTGTTTGTTTTTTTAGACAAATCCAACCTCTTCGAGCTGAGTCTTCAAGATGTGCTCGTTGACGGTCTGGATCACAACTGTCGAAGGGGAGCCGGGGTTAGCACCCGAATACGTTCTCAGCAACCAAAGCAAATAAGAAGAACGACGCACCTTTAATCTGGTTCGTATCCGTAGCACAAGTCAAGTGCGTGATCAACCTCTTATGATTGTTCTGATTCCTCGCCAAGAACAACCTCCTGAAATATTCGCAAGCGTGATTGAAGTCGGCGTCAGATCCGTCGTCGGGTCCCGTGTAATCTTCGAAAATCTCTCGAATCGGTGTGGCTCGAGTTCGCATTTTTTCTTGTAAGAGGTCGATTTTGTTTAGGAAGAGGATCTAGCAGGAACAAGGGGGGACACCAGGGGGTGTGAATACGACCGAAAGGTGCAAAAGAGGCTCGATAGTAAAGACTTACGATAGATGACTTGGTAAACCACCGGGAGTTCGCAACGGCGTCGAACAACGTCAATGCTTCAGCCATTCGGTTCTAAATTCGTAAAAAAAAGAACGGGCACAAGACGAATCACTCTCCATCAGCCCCAAACGCCCTAAACATATCCACAAAGTCCACCTCGAAACTGCGACTCACCACTGTCTCATCCTCATACAGCACCTGATCGTACTCGCTCAAACTGACGATGAAAATCAACGCCGTGACGTTCTCGAAGCAATGGATCCATTTTCGTCGTTCTGATCGTTGCCCTCCGACGTCCATCACCCGATAATCAAGTCCTTGAACGTGGAACGTCGTTTCGGTGATGCCGGTCGTTTTGACTCTGCTTCGGAGGATGTCCTAGAAGGGGCAAGGGGTTAAAATTAGAACGGCTAGTGGAGTGGATTGGAGTGCGGGTGGGGCATTTACCTGGTTTGTGGGCATGTATCCAGGCGAAGAGAACCGCTCGACAGCGTCGAAGAAACTGAATAGGAAGAAAGGGAAATGAATAAGTTCGGCAGGAATGAATAGAGTGAGGACGACTATAGATGCCGAGAGATCTTGACGTCGTTATCGGGACAACCCCACGTGCACCTCCGAAGTGGAGACAAAGCGTCTTGGAAGAGGAAGACTACTCACTATGTAGCCGAATCATTCAACTGGAACTCCTTGCTTCTCCGTACAGCAAGGACAACGGCGGGATCCCTCCACAGCTTGAGCAACGCTTCCGACAACGGCGCGGAAAGATACTCCTGCTCCAAGAACGACTGGTCCGTGTTCGTAACAACTTCAGCGGAGGACTCGTTCGCGGGTTGAATGGCGAGGCCGAGCGTGTCGAGGGACTGGAGGACAACGGACATGCATTGGACAACGTTGGCAAATATGATTTCCTTGTACGCGAGTCGCTCTTGGTCGGTGTATTCGCCATCGTACATCAGCTTCATCTGCTTGAGGACGGTCGACTACATCCCATTCCAGACAACGGTGTGTCAGCGGTTGGGTGTTCAAGGTCGGCGCGAGGCATGCTGGCAGGCGGCATTGCAATGGGTGAAATTAGCCGCTCACCTTGCCAGACTCTCCAGCACCGAGCAGCAAGATGTTGACTTGCTTCTTAGCCTCCGCCTTGTCCTTCTTCAACTGCCGCTCGATCTCCTGGTTTCCTGTTAAAAACACCGCGAATGAAAGAGCACCCCGTCGCGTCAGCGGCAATGCATCGGACATTCTAATCTGGACCGTGGACTTACGAGAGTGAGCCTCTGGATCCATGTTTGTAGATTGAGTGCAGCCCATTTTTTGGAGGAGAGTAGTAGTAGTAGGGGAGAAAAGTCTACAAGAGAGAGAAATAATACAGAGTCAAGAGTAGTGGAGGGAGGGGGGGATAGTGAGCTGGGGGAGGGGGGTTAGAAAGGGAGTGGAGAGTGAGATGAGGGGTCCAGAAGAAGCAGAAGAAGTTCCAATTCGGTGCCTGACAATTCACGGGAACAATCAAAGAGCCTAACAAAATTTGAATGCGCTCTTTTTTTTTTTCAATCCCAGCGTCTCGGTGGCTTTGAATGGAATGGCGGTGCCGGGGGGCAACACCATGATCAACCTCTTTATATTCAACGGATGGGCTCTTCGCGATTGCAGGACTCGCGACGGTTTACGCGAGACGGCCATCTTGTCGCATGGGACACACCACGCGAGAACTAACGGCACTACATATCTTCTGTTCGTTTGAGGCGTGTGTATTTTGAAACTGGGGAAGACGCATATTACGGATTCTAATTACAACAGTTGGTAGACAGGGAGCTGAAACGATACAACAACGTCGAACACATTCGGCTCGGTTTTCCGTTTACCCCCTCCCCCGCACTTGAGATTCCAGATCGGGGCAACCAATCGCTTCCTGCCCATCGCTCATCGTGGTATCGGCAAACCCGATGCATGCGCACCAATTTCAGTGACTTCGGTCAGGGGACTCAACTTGCCGAGATAATCAGGTAAGAAGCAAGCCCCCGTGAACGGATCCTTGACCAACGGCGACCCCTTGTATATCGGCGTATAGCTCGCAGCGCAGATGTCGAACTCGGTGAAGTCGTTGTACGAAATCTCCACAGTGTCGCGACCGTTCTGCCCTGCATTCATGACTTGTCGAGCCTGAATCGTATAAATACGTCATAGAGCCGTGTGATGAGTGACGAAAAAACCCCAAAACATAAATGAAACCCATTAATTGACGCACCGAAGCAACAACCTTGGCATCAGGTCCCAACTCAATGAGTCTTTGCGCAAATTTCCCTGCAGCCACAGGGTTCTTGCCCTTGGAAAACACGCTGATCGCGTTTCTCAGAGCCAGGATTTGGTGCGCCGGTTGCAACTTGCAGTGAGCAAAGTACGCAGCCAGCTCGAGACTACGTCGGACATTCGTTGGATCCTCCTTGGCGACCTTGCGGCGCTCGAGCTCAATGCTAACACCAAGCAAGTACTCGCGCACGGAGATGATCGTTTCTTGGAGCTGGATACACACCAAGACGTTAGGTTCATGAAAACAGGAGTCAACCGTAACACTCACATCAGCAGCCTCCTCCTTTGTCGTCACGGTCACCAACATCAGCGTCAACAAAATCGCCTTGAAAGACGTCGCCGCATCCTCCAATTTACCAAGGGACACGAATCGATAGCCCTCAGCGAGCTCTCCAGACTTGATATCGGCCAAAGTCCGACGGATAACAGGTAAGCGGATTTCCGGATCGCGTCGAACATGCAACTGCAGTGGGGCCAATGACGCAGTCGGTGAGAAAAAGACGTGGGCCGAACGATAAAGTGCCATGAATTGCGGCTTGAGCGGTTCAAAGTTGACGGCACCGATTTGACGGTTGAGGACCTAACATTCATCGGCAAGTCCCGGAGTGAGAGAAAGGGGGAAGAGGGACGGGTTAGTAAGAAAAAAGCCACTGAAACGAAAAAACCACGCTATTCCCGAATTTCATATTCACACTGCACGTACCTGCATAGCAGACTCAAATTGTCCAGCGGCAGCATGATCAGCCGCAAACGGCGAGTTCCTGGCCCACAACTCCGGTTCAGGCACTCCGGGAGCGGCAGCAGCGGCATCTCCTTCATCCTCGGGCACGACGTCCTCCGCCGCGTTCAAGTGCGTCGCATCGGGCTCAACAACCTCTTCTTCCAAGTCCCATCCTTCGCCTTCTTCCACAGCGACTTCGTCGCCGTTGACAGCAACGCCGTCGGGCTCACCGGCCTCCCAAGAATCCAAGGTGTGGGCTCCATCAGCAGCGCCGTCTCCGTTGATATAGTCCGCGACGTGACCGTTGGCCAATGCCTTGTCGAAGAAGTTCTCCTCTGTCGCGAGTGATGGCCAGAGAAGGTTCGCGCTCTGCGTGACGACCGGTGGGGGACGAAGAGTGGAAACACCGATGCTGTCCAGCCCCTCAATGTCAGATTCCTTGATGCCAGCGGAAGCCAAGATTTGCTCGGCAAGGTCTTCGAGACCATTCGTCTTGGCGGTCAAGTAGGCAAGAGGCTCTGCCGCAAAGTCGTCAGGTTATCTCCACAGGCCGTAGAAGCAAACCCTCGCTACTTACGCATACCAACATCCCTTAGCACGGCGATCCTAGCCTTGACATCTCCCGAGTAAAGCGCATTGTGGAACTTGGACATATGATCCCCTCGCTTCTCGGCAATGGCCTGCATCTTTGCCAACTTGTCTAAACTGCCCACGGACAGATACAAGAACGACAGCTTGTCAAAGTTCTTCGTCCTCTGATATGCGGTCTCGACGACCTTGTGGTTGCCTTGCTTGAGAGCCTGTTGGGCTAAGCGGATCCAGCTCTCTGGACGGTCGATGGATTTCGCAGTTTCCAGAGCGACGTCGAGGTTGCCGCATTCGATAGCGAGCTCGAATCGAGTTTTCTTGTCTTGGACGAAGTGGAGGGCGATCTACGTTCGAGCGTCAATACCTCAGCTTGTAACCGAGCGACCAAGACGAACCTCGGGGAAGCCTTTCTTCTGCAAGTAAGCGATAATACTCTGCCCAACCAAGTTCGAGGTTCGAATGATGTTCAGCACTTCGTCGTACTTGTTCTGCACAAGCGCCAACTTGAACTTGTACTCGGTCGGATCGATGTTGATGGTTCGCGGACGAGCAGTACGGTCGAGGCAGTAGATGGTCTTGCCCTTGACGCGGGTGAGATACACGGGTTGCTCTAGAGTTTGGATGATGCCGTTGTCGCTAGAGGGGCGAAGCTCGTCAGGAATAACAGGACGCGACGCCCAGACTTCACACCCACCCCTGGAATAAAGCATATTTGATGTGGTTCAGAGTTGAGTAAACGAACACGCCGCTATCGTCCCAAGCTCCAGATTTGATGCGGATCGTCTCGTGAATGAGGCAGCTTTGGCCGAGCGTCTTGTTGGTAATCGTAATGGCTATGCAATATAAGTCAGTGTCTAACCCCGAATATGGGTTTCTAGGCGAAAGCGTACTGTGTTTGCTGAGGAGAGCGACCATAGACTGATCTGAATTCCATATCGCGTACTTGACAGGAGGAGTCGTGAGCTCCGCGACAATCTTTTGCTGCTGGATGTCAAAGAGAACAACAGAGTTTGGCGAGCTGAGCAAGAGACTGGCCGTCCCGCCGTAAAAGATATCGTTGGTCTGAATGGGCGGCTTGACGGTCTTGGTGACAGAGTTCGAAAGGTCACGAATCTCGATGGACTAGGGCGTAACAGACTGTCAGCCGGGTCAAATCCGGGCTGTGGTCATCGACACGCCTACCTGAGCGACTTTGTCTAGAACAGCAAACCTGTTGCGAGCGACGAAGATGGCGCTGGATCCCTGTCCTCGCTTCCCGTCTGAGGTTGAATCTCTGAGTTCGTTTGATTGGTCCTTGGGCAAGCCTACAAGCTCGTAAATTCCGTTGTCCGCAGGCTAGAACGGGTTCAACAACGCGTCAGCACCATGTACATTAGACGATCGTTATCAAACGCGTACCGAGGTAACGATCACGGCACGTTCCGCCGGGTTGAAGCTTAGCGTTCGAGGTTGAACCCATTGGCTTCCTAGTTTGCGGACGCTTAAGACGCCGACGTCGGAGCCGGTATTGAGATCATACTGCCGAACGTATTTGTCGCGGATGTAGTAGAGGATATCATTTTGTAGAGCGAAAGCGGGTCGTTCGCGCTCGAGCTTGAAGACGATCAACCCGTTGTCGTGTCCCGCGGCGAAGAGGTTGAGCTCGGGATGAGCAGTCAAAACCCAGAACCGGTCGTGCTCCCGTCGGAAGGTCTGCACTGCTGTTCGCCTTGACATGTCCCATACTCGAATAGTCTTGTCTTCACCGACGGAAAGAATGAGTTCGTGGCGGGGGTGGAACAATGCGCTGGAGACGTTATTGAAATGTCCTCGGCAGGTGTCGACCTCCCAAGCTTTCGTCTCGCTCATCCGCCAAAGCTTAACTTGGCGATCGTCACCGGCTGAGACAATCAATGGAAGAGAGGGGTGGAATGCTGCATAGTTGACGCCACGGTCATGTCCTTCAAGCACATACTTGACGGTCGAGAATGAGTCGAAGGTGTCGAAAGCGCCAGGTTGGGCTTGAGGGGTTCCCTTGCGGAGACCAGAAATGTCCCAGACACGGACGGTTTGATCCATCGATGCGCTGACGACGAGGTCTTCTTTAGGGTGGAACATGGCGCTCATAATGTAATGGGAGTGGCCGGTGAGGATGGCGATGCAGTTTCGCGACGTGCTATTCCATATTCTGATCGTTTGGTCGTCCGAGGCAGAGATCTGACAGAAGGTAAGTGGACGAGCGGTCCCACTAGCTAGTCGAGACTTACAATCCACGGCATTTCGTGATGGAATTGGACCGTTCGTACATAGTCGAGATGTCCATGTAAGGTGAAGAGGCATTTCCGACCCTGAGGCCTAATGTCTGCAGAGCAAGCTAAGCAACAGCTTCAATAGCCACGATAGCATGACGCACCCCAGACTTTGACCTTGTAGTCATCTCCGCCAGTGACTAGCAATGGCCGCGTAGGATGGATCGCAACTCCACGTACTGGACCTGATGGATTGCAATGTAGACTGCGGTAAGTAAACAGCATCCTATAGCCCCAACGTGGAGCTCAACCATACCGTCGTGTTCATCGAAGCGATCTACTAATGTGCCCATTTGGTAATTCCATAGCTGAACGCTACCGTTGTGCAATGATGCAGCAAGCAAGGGTCGCGTCGGATGGAACGCCAGGCCTATCCAGAAACCATCACAGTGAGTTTAGAGGATTTATAGGGAGTCGTTCCGTGTATTAGTACCTTTTACTCTGTTGCTTTTCGACTCGAACTTCGTTAACATCTGCATGATGGGCGAGACGAATCGGGGTGAATTGGCGTCGAATTACTTGATAAGATGACCGCAAGCCCAATATGTAGCTCCTTAGGATAGTGATTGTACGTGCGACCTTTCGGGGTCGTGGTGTCCGTCGCGGTCGTTAATACCTGCCCCCGAGAGGATTTTAGTAGAGACCAAGCAAGACGTGGATGAGGGTAGGGCCGTGGCAAAGCTCGATGTTCGACTCTGAGCCTGTTTCGCAGCTTTGCTGCGCTGCTTTCGGTTCTGGCTCATTGCAGCAATTAAACCCACACAAAACCACCGTTGAACGTCCAGACAAGGTCTCGTATACTAAGGGGGTAGTACTCTGATGCGTATGGGTGTTCCTTGTGGGTGCTTACGGCTCCATATAGAGACCCTTCACTGCGAAGGCCTTAGACCTGGGCCCAGGGCACCCTCTGCTAGGATGCCGTTAAGGATGAGAAATACGGGATTTGGTACGCATTTATATATCTGTCTACGGTAAAGACGCTTCAATCCCTCTCTGGGAACTATAGCCTGAGTTTGAGCCCAACCTTGCTCGAACCGGAAACCTCAGAAATGAACCTACGTTTAGCTCATGCGAGTCGATGCATCTAAATCCTTTTGCCTCCATCATGCGAGCAGCTTCCAACGTACTTTATTCCGTAATGCGGAAGCGTTTCAACCTTTCAATCCCATCCTCCTCTAACCTCATCCCCTGCCACTCGGACATCGGGGTGGCTCCAAGAGCCTTCTCATAGAAATCTATGCTGGGCTTATTCCACTTCAGCACTGCCCAGTCCATCCGCGCACAATTATTTGCCTGTGCTACTGCGGCCAACTCCCCGAATAGCGCTTTTCCGACACCAGCACCGCGAGTCTTTTCCGAAACAAATAGGTCCTCGAGCTGACATATATTTTTGCATTATCAGTTTCGTCGAAGTTTTGACTGTCTTCCTTAGACTCACGTATAGCCCGGGCCGCCCAGTCCAGGTGGAAAAGTTAAAGAAGTAGAGAGCGAGCCCAATGGCGTCACCCTCCGCGCCCGGCGAACCGGTGAATGCGAGCAAGGCCGAGGCGTGCTTCTTTTCGAATAGATTCTCCCTGAGCTAATTGGGAGCTAATGAGTTCCAAGCTATTATGATCTTTATCTCTGCAAGTGCCTCACAAGTTCAGGGGTGGCTTTCGCGGAGTCAGCGGCCTTCTCATAGGTTGCCTAAAAGCGGATTTGATGAACATCAACCGGAAGAAATGTTTCGGAGTAAGATTACCAGGTCAACGATTAATTGTATGATTGTAGGCTAGGAAGCCTCACAGGGTGAGTCACTTGAACTCGAACCTGAACCTCTGGAACCACTCACGATATCAGCTTCGACAGCTTGGCGGATAAAGAATCTGTTCTTTGGAATTGGAGCCATCCTAGGTTCTCGAGTATATGGAGTGTTTGCAGAGTTCCAATGATGTATTTCGTCTAAGAGTCGTTCGGCTCGATTGCTTATGTCCGGCGCGGAAATCACGGCATCGTCGTCAAATAGCTCCACCAGTCCTGTAAACTCGAGAGGACTACCGAAAGATCGTCGCCACGGGAGGAAGGACTCTGTCATTCTCGAAGGACCTAGAATACGCTGTTGCAGTAGGCTCTTGCTCAAGCAGAAGCTGGAGTGGCCGGTGTTGCCAGGTAACGAATACCGCGGGGGGCTGCCAGCAGGTCATTCAATACTTTAGTTAATGGAGCAGTGGAATAAATGCCTTCTCCCTCGCATTCATAATCTCGACACCCTTTGAAACTGATGCGTGAGGCTTTGGGTCCTGGTTGAAGATCGCTAAACCCGACTGAAGCAGTAATCGGTTCCCACGTACCTCCCCTGTCCCCGATTCAGAGTCTAGCGACTATAACATTTGCACGTTGCAGATCGAAAGCAATATTGATATTAAAAGTTCAATTAGTGGTAGGCAACCCAGCCTTCATTGTCACCGAGCTCCCGTCAGTTGAAAAGCAGAGGCTACAGAACCTAGCAATAAATCCGAGAGCTTTCGCCGGCTGGCTTGCAAGCCTGCTCTTACCGTACTCAAAGAATGTCTCGAGAAAAAAACTCTCCAGCTTGCGAAGAGACGCGTGGGCATAAATGTGATGAGAGCATGCAATACATGAGCGGCAGCAACATAAAACCAGATGCCCCCATACCCGGCGGGCCAAAAGTGATAGCGGCGTTTTAACCGTACAGATATAAAACACAAAAAAATGGCGAGGACAGTAAGAAGAGGAAATGAGATGGACAGAAAACAGAGAGGATGCCTATGCAACGAGCTTGACAACGCCTCCTGCCTCCTTGATCTTCTCTCTGTAGGGAAGCAATGGCCGTCAGTGACTTCAAAGCATAAAGTCTCAGCAAACAAGCATGCTTACTCTGCCCGCTCAGACACGAAGCGTGCTTTCACGATGAATGGCACCTTCGGGAGGGTGCCCTTGCCGAGCACCTTGCCGTAACCAGCCTGGAGGGTATCGATCACAGGTACAAGGTCCTTTTTACCATGTGCAGCTTCGAACTCCTCCTTTGGTACCAGCGTCCATAGTCTCTCGACATTGATCACAGGGCACCAGAAGGGATTCCGTAGGAGATGGTAGTGTCGCATACCGACTTTACCGA
This sequence comes from Tulasnella sp. 424, assembly GCA_019633425.1. NCBI lineage: Eukaryota > Fungi > Basidiomycota > Agaricomycetes > Cantharellales > Tulasnellaceae > Tulasnella > Tulasnella sp. 424. The sequence goes on along the minus strand of WSUB01000068.1, from coordinate 24,792 downwards.
AGTAACTAAAAGCAGGCAACGCCAATCTGTTAGCATACAATCGTATGACAATGAATTGCCAGAGCCTCCTACCCGGGATGGTACTATAAGTTGCATGGGTTGGGAGGATGGTTCGCAGTTAGTATTGTAATCTTGACCACGACTGAAAAAATCAAGGCACCTTATCGAAGTTGATTCTAGAGTAAAAGGTGTTAGTGTCGTTTTTACGATGGAATTCCTCTTGCCCTTACCTGTGATGATGCTGACCACCAGCAAGACCACGACCACCTGGGTGCTTGCGATGCTTTCCAACTCGGCCGTAACCTGCGGAGATGTGGCCGCGCTGCTTTCGTGTCTTCTTGGTGCGGGTCGGCATGTCTGTGAACAATGGTTCCTTAGCTCTCCAGCGCCGAGCTCTATGAGCGATAAGAGCTACCTTGAAGCTTGAAGGGTTGAGGGGGTCGTTGAAGTCGAGAAGTGGGATATCCGGCACGCCCTCTTTCGGAATTCTGTTGATACCACGGAGACAAACACTCGCGAGGGGGATCAAAGCTCGCCGTGCTTGGTAAGCACTCGCCCGACCATCAGTCCAACTCGTGAAATTTTGAAGCTACTCACCAAGGTTCGCCCGCCTTTCTCAGAGCCTCATGTCTTTTGCTGAACGTTCTACGATGTCGCTTCCTGCATCATTTGGATGAAAAGTCGTCTTAACTGTCGACTAGGTCGTCTTTCTAACTCTCACGTTCGCCTCTACCATCATACTCTGTAAGTCGGGCCGTCTCATCACTCTGCTTCCAATGATTATACTTTATCTGTCAATCCCCTGAGGAGCTACACTGTAGTTTCCATCCGTGACGACAAAAAGCCATCCATTTCATGATCCTTCGCACCTTCCACTGTGTGGTTGTTGTTCCTTCGACCGACATGCTGACAGTTTGCCGATCTTTTAGTGACGCCTTGACAGTATGAACGCCCCCAACCGCTTTGAGCTTTATGTCCTTGGTGACGATGAGAAAGCGTGAGGCGGTCATTTCTGGATTGAGGTTCTCTCATGCTGATCAGTTCCGCTTTAGTCTTGAGATTACCGACGACACCAAAATCCCGAACGCTGCTACCATCAAGGTAGTTAAGCAGGATCATACGATGGCAAACATGATCAGAGCGTGAGCTCCATGTTCACTCGTTGCCCGTCCTCTAACCTCTGACACATGGAGCTCTTTCAAATAGTCAGCTGTTGTCAAACGAGCACGTCCTCTTCGCCGGGTACAAGGTCCCCCACCCACTGGAACCATACTTCCTTCTCAAGGTCCAAACAGACGGCGCCGTAACTCCAACGCAGGCTTTCAGGACCGCATGTCAATTGCTCATCGCGCAACTCGACAGCTTGCAGCGCGAATTCAAGCGCGAATTCGACCTCCAAGCCATCAACGACGTCGATTCGAACCAAGCCATGGCTTCGAGAGCTGGTCCGTATGGCGACTACGGTGTGGGTCCTCGTGCGGGCGACTACGCGGACTTTTAGACATTTACCTTCGCTTCTGGAACGTCGACATCGTACGCGCTTGTAATAATCGTAGTCTGTACATATATATTCCTGGGACCACAAGAACACGACTGCGCGCACATTCTACCGCTCTCTGACATAAGGACTGGTGCCGCTCCGCTCCCCGAACTTCGTGCGCAGGGATTGACTGTTGTTCTGGTTACCGCATGCGACGGAGTGAAGTCCGTCACGTCGCCACAACCCGCGCTTTTGCCCAAGAATATCACAACCCCGTTTTTGCTTTCCCGCTCTCCAACACCTCCCAGTCGCTCTTTTTCAACCCTTCATTGCAGGTCTTTGAAGCTTACTCTAATTACTCGGCGCTTTAGGCTATATCACCTACCAAGTAAGTCCGTGATTATCCAGCCTCCAGCCCTGGAACGCGCCTCGCGTTTTTTGCAGTGCAACAAAAATAACGCCACAGACCGACCGTTCCATACACGGTACCTGCCGCCCAGCTGTCCCTCTTCACCTCATTGCCTTTTCTCCTTCCACCACTCCTGCTCTCTCTTTCGTCTTTACTGACTCTTCTTGGCAGTAGTTATAAGCTACCTCGCGTCCCAGGCCTATTGTCCCGAAAAGCTGCCGTGGATTAGCCCCTCTTTTTGCCCCTGATATTCAACCCCATCAGCTGCTCAGTCCTCCCGGCATTTCTCACTCTCTACACTCTCTCTGCTCGTCCCTCTTCTCGACTCGGTTGCTCTCTCTAAGGCTCAAGGAGATGTCCTCAACGACATCGACATCGTTCGGTCGCTACACTCGGTCTCTGTCGCCAGCATGGAACTTCACCTTCCTCGGCAGTCGAAATTACGATCTCCTACCCCCGTCCCCGGATCTACCGCTCGCTCTCAATGGAAACAGCTATACCATGGACGTGGAGGGTGGAGATGCGTCGCCCAAAGGGCGTTTGGCTAGATTCTTCTACCAGAGGCCAATGCTGCGGGCTGTCGGGCAGCTCATGCTGCTCTTCATCGTCGGGTCGACATTACTCGGAGGAACGTTGTATCTGGCGCTTCCTACACTTGACGAGTAAGTCCCGCCTCTTCCGATCACGTTCGTCGCCTCGATCTAACGTGTCTTGGGATTCTGCAGTGTCGATCGACCATTATTACACGTCCCCACTTCTTTCGATGAGCTGAAAGCTCTCAACACCCTCCTTCAGAAACTCAAGACTCTTTACCCCGCTCGGACCGTCATCTGCTTCGTTGTAACATATCTTTAGTGAGTCGCGCTGGGCGCTGGGCCCTCGATGTACCGTCCTGACCTCCTCTCTCCTAGTTTGCAAGCTTTCTCCTTACCTGGCTCGATGTACCTATCTATTCTTGCTGGCGCCGTTTGGGGCGTTCCATTCGCTCTTCCGCTATGCTGCCTCGTAAGCCTCATTCCTTCCAACCGTACTAAATCACCCTTGGCGCTGACTGGTCAATTTTGTCGACACACAGTGCGTCGCCTCAGGGGCAACACTCTGCTACCTTATTTCAGCCTGCTTCGGCCCGGCACTACTTGCACTACCTAAAATAAAAAACAAAATCGAACAAGTTGCACAGAAGATGGACGATCCTACGCATCGTCAAAACCTGATCCCATACATGATTGTCCTCCGGTGAGTTCCAATTTCGAACGTTGGGGTTAACATAATATCCCGCAGCACGTTCAGCCCTGCTGACCGGGTTCCGAATCTCCCCCTCTCTATATATAGCATGACGCCACTTCCGCCACATTGGACGATTAATATGGCATGCCCGCATCTCGGTATCGGAATCGCCCCATTCTGGATTTCGGCATTCCTGGGTGTCATGGGTGTGACGACAATACACACTACCATCGGAGGGGGGCTTGAGCAGATGACCTCTTCGGACGACTTCCACCTCATTTCGTGGCGTAACTTCTTCGGTCTAGGCGCTGTCCTCTGCGCTGTGTGCGTGCCGATCATTTTGAGGTGGAGATGGAGAAAGGAGCTTCAAGACTCAGAAGCCAGATCAAGCGACGAGGATCTCGAGGCAGCAGGTCCGCTGATGCGTGAAGTCGCAAGTTCGCCAATGGGGACCACGGGCTTTGCTCTAACGACGCCTGGAAGTGGAAGGAGGGGTCTAGAGATTGGCGCCTCTCCGAGAATACCTATCATCAGAGTCCAGGAGATGGACGATGATGTTGAGGGGCCCGTTGGAAGTTTGGGATTGATTGGGGTTGGTAGGACTTGGGAGCATCCGAATTGGAGGGAATTTTGAAAGGACCTCGAACCTTTGATTGGATGCTTTTTTTGGAACACTTCTGTAAAGTATTTTTGTATGCATATCCACTCGACTCTTTTCTTCAATGTGAATCTAACAATTATGGGGATTTTTGGTATCTGTGGGGGAGACGTCATCAGTGGGCATGCCCTGGCTAAATCGAATTTCGAAGCAGCGCGCGCGCGTCGTCGACCCGTACACCACGGTTGACCGGTACCGTTCCTTCCTTAATTCGATAACGTGGCGAAAGGAAGACTGATAGTTCTTTCGGTTGAAGACGTCAAGACAAACGGACCGGTCCAGGTGCGAGAAGATGCCGATGAAGACCCCCTGTTCCGGAATTTCGCGCTGTTCCAACATCGACACTTCTCGACAGATTTCCGAGATCGTTGGTCTCCGCACCTTCTCCGAGCACCTTAAGGACCTCAGGCACTTGTAAAGTCGAGTTTCTATTGAACTCCGAGGCCTGGTCAGGTCCCCGTCAGGTTGTGGCCAATCCGCCACTGTGGGACCTCGGAGCTTGACCTGATGACATCTCGTCGGACGTCATCGCTCCCAATAGCATTTATAAAGGTCTTTCCGTCCCCGAACATCTCCATCAAAGTCCACCACCTCGACGCCACTACTTTTTCCACCATAAAATCTGTATCTTGACAAAAATGCCGGCAAAACCAGCATCTAAAAGCCACCAAACTGTCAATGGTACGGACGTCTGGCTGAAACTACAAACCACAGCATTGGACATTAATCTTTTTCTCGCCTTCGTTTAGTCGACACTCCGGCCACCCGAACTCGTTCAAAGACCACGGATCATGACGCCGCAGAGGATGCCGACGCCATGCCGATTAGTCCAACTGTGGAGACTGGATCAAAACGCAAGGAAGATGAACTCTCTGATGAAGAAGATGAAAAACCTGCGGTCGACGAGGAGCCTGCCACTAAGAAGGTCAAAGTCGGAGACGACGGTCACGCTCAACCCAAAAAATCAGACTCGGATGAAGCCGAGGAGGAACCCGAGGTGAAGCCCAAATCCGGCGCCACTCGTGGCCGACGGGCTTCCAAACCCTCAGGAACTCGCGGAAAAGCTAGCGCAGCAGCAAAGAAGAAGGCAGAGGCGAAGGAGAAGAAGGAAGACTCTCCCGATGATGCTGAAATGCACGACGAGTCTAAAGCCGCTGCAGGGGAGGAAGACTTGATGCACGAGGTTAACGGAGTTCTCGAGCGCGGCCACATCTACTTCTTCTACCGCCCCAAGATCGACGTTGGTCCTGAAGATGAAGTCCAAGACCTTGACGACGTATCAAAGTTCCACATCTTACTGCTTCCTCGCGAGTCGGAAACGAGCTCCGAGAAACAAAGATTCCGGCTATTCACCATCGGAAAGAAGAGGTTGCCAGACCGTGCTAAAGGAGGGCGCGAGGTGTTTTGGGCGACCATGCAGAAGTTTGGCAACGACTTTTCCGAGTTCAAGACCGCCGAAGCGATGGGACCAATAGACTATGAAACCAAGACCAAAGGTACCAGGTACATTCCGAGTTTATGATGAAGCTAAATCATGATCTTGTCTGGTACCTTCTTAGGCCACCGGCACAATGAGCCTGCCCGCGTAGCCGGTCGGGGTCAATATGCCCTCTTTTCGCCAAAACCGAACACACCTTCCCAGCGTGCCACGCATCTGCTCTACTACCTTACTCACCCTGCCCCAGACGAGATTGGAGAAGTACAAGAAGAGCTTTCGATTTACGCCTCTGGATCCTTCATCATCCAGGTTCGTATGCTTCCGCTGCCATGGAGCTCAAGGCACCCGAATCATACGCGTATTGACGCCTCCCTTATAGATTAAGAACCCGAAAGCTTCCAACCCTCCTCAAGCCGGCTTGCGTCCAGATAAAAAGGCCCAATACGGGGAGGAAGTTGTCGAGGAGAAATTCGGCGGAGATGCGGAGGCTGGAACCGGACGAAGGTTCATTGCGCCAAATCCGGCTTCGATGTTGGATTTCGAGGGCACCGAGATGCTGATGATCCCGGAGAAACACGAAGTCGATGAAATCATGACCGATGAGAAGACCGAACAAGGTTCGTGGGACCCCTTCCCTCATTCAGACATTTCGTCTCATGCGGCCTGGGGCTGAAAAAACGTTCCACTTCTTAGAAATCGAAAAAGAAGCGACTGAAGAAGCTCATCATATTTCTTCGAAAGACGTACTGAAGGAGTTGAGGTTAAATGAGAAGACATTCCCAGTGACGGCGTTACAAGGGGATTGGTTGTAAATCATCTAGTCGCAGAGTTTGGCCCGTGTAGTTATGAAAATGTGTAATAGTAAACTTCAGTCCGGAATCGTAAATTGTCTCCACCGATTTCGTGTGAGTGCCAAGCCTTGTCTTTCCTCCTAAAAGGAGAAATAGAGATGGTTCCTTCGGTTATGGTCCCCGAACGACAGGGTACCAGGTAACCAGAAAGGCTTACGCAAGCAGCCTATTATATCTTTTGCTCTATAAAAGCGCTTTCGAAAGATAATAAAACCATTTCAGCTGGGGCTGTCCAGCGTAATGAGCGTTTTAAGTAGAGCCGAGTGCGCCGGGACCTTTGTTGCTTTACAGTCGTTCCATATAATTAATATTCTTGATCACTCAGGTATATAGCTAAATGGTTTCATTCACTGTCGAATACAGATCACTAACCCAGAGAGGGTTACTTGGTATGTATTTAAATCGCTTCTACGGTCAACCTAGTCTTAACGCAAGACTTCGTGTCAAAGCCCTTCAAGGATGGCGCCGAGGCGAGAGGAACGGTGGTGGAGGTTAGGAGGAAGAGATACCAGGGAGTCTTCTTGACGACCGAGACCAGAGGTTTGCAGGCGATGAAGGTGTCGGTCGTGTTGTATGCGTTGATTGCCCTGGTTCCTTTGGCCACCAAGTCTTGTCCGTAGCCAGCGGACCAGTTGGTGGTGATCTGAGTCTTGTTCCAGTACCTGGTCGGAGGGGGGAATAAGCAGTGAAACAAGAGGTAAAAAAGCGAACCGAATTCTTACACAGGCCTGTATTCAGTGGCTACGGGATCGATGTTCAACCAGATGATTGTAGGAGCGCAGTCAGGCTTCTGGCCGACGCCACCGTTGCTGAAGTCCCACAAGGAATAGAAGCCATTGTCGGTCAAGGTAGCGCGACCCGCTGTAGAGAGAATGGATGGGCATGAAGATGATGCCCCACTGCTATGGTTACTCACAAGTAGCGCTATCATAGCTGAGTTGCAACCCCGCAACGACGGTCGTGGCAGGTGTAGCCTGGAAGAAAATACATTGTGAGAACCTTTGTAGAGAGTATTAGAGCTGCAGAAAGACTTACAATAATGTGCGCATGTGGCTTGATGCTATCCGTGCAAGGGCCGATAGTCGGAATAGGAATGCCCGAAGTGCCATCGGGCACCGGGGCCGGGCTGGCGGAAACGACAGAGAGCAGAGCGGCGATTACAGAGAATGCGTACATCGTTACGATTGACTAGACACAGAATAAATGGCGCCCCCCTTGGACTTAAATAGCTTGCCCTGGAAGATCTTCGCTCTGACATTGGGTCGCAGTTTAGCCACGACGGTTCCCGGTGCCTCATTCTCCCTGCCAAGCTACGCCCTGGCGACCCAACCAAGACCGTTTGGACGCGTTTCGTGCCTCGCCAAGACCATGTGCCTGGAGCAGTTGAAGAGCTGAGCTGAAAGTCCGGGCCAAACGGATGACGCCCGGCTCGCAATAGTCCGGAAGGAGCAGGTTCCAGGCTGTGTGGGAATGTAGTTTTCCTAAGCCCCCCGACCCGAGGTTTCTACGTTTAGGAGCGAATGCCGAGCGCGATGTAGACTTGCAACGTCGCCCACGGGCGACAGGAGGGTTGCTCGGCCATAATGGTAACACGTGGACACGTACTATCCGATAGTCAAAGTGTTCAAGGGATGTTATAGCGTATATCTCGGCCAGAAATGTAATGTATTCTTTATGGGGTGCATATGGGTTACAGAGTAGTTATTTTTCGCGGTGGTTCTTGCTCTCAGAAATGAAAAAGGGCTATGCACGGACGCTGATATTAGTAGTAGTGGAATGTGATAATGATAGTGGCTTTTACCTTTACTCCTCATCATTCTCTGATTTAAAAGTGTCTTCGCTACTGCCCTCTTTTTGTTGAGCAGCTTCTTTCTTGCCTTTGGTCGTTTTCGCGGCGTTCCTTTGACGCTTGGTCGGAGTGACAGGTTGTTGGTTCTTCTTGGCGACCGTCTTGTCTTTTTTGGTGGACGTTGTGTTGGATATTTCGGGTGGCGAGGTCGAGAGAGCTTCCCTTGATCGTGTAATTGTCGACATCGGCAAGCCCGCGACTGGGAGCATCAACCAGTTCAACGCTTATGTTGCGCTGAGTCGAGGGAGGGACCCAGAGAAGGTTTGGCTGCTCCGGCCGTTTGACATGCAGCTCTTCACTCAGGGCGTGGATCCCGACCTAGCTGAAGAGGATATCCGCCTGGAGCAATTGAACGAGGAAACGAGGCGCGGATATGAAATGGTAAGCAGAATCTTACACTCGCATTAAGAAAGATGCTCCTGAAGGTTAACCCAAGTATGCCCTGCCCCCCCAAGCGTCATGGCATAGCGTAGATTGCGAAGGAAATGGTTATGTAGTCATCGTGTGGTTCGAGCTGGGGGAGCGTGCAGAAACGACAGCTGCGATTGGTCATTGTTTAATATCACACCAACCGCGGGAGCGTAGATGACCGGGGTTTACATTTTATCAGTTTTGAAAGCAGGGTTGCCGAGCAACCCGATAATATATGCCTTGGCAGCTTTGGAAACGATCCTAGGTTTCGTGTCATTGAAGCTCTGTAAAAGCAGCAGGATGCGCGAACGTACGTCTTCGCGGAAACCAGTGGCTCTGGCCGAGTTCGAGACACACATTGCCAATCTGGGCGTAATCATGGGCTGCTGAATAAAGTGTCGGGAACGTTTTGATGGAGTCGAGCCATGTACGAGACAGCAGGGTCCGTCTGAATGCAGCCCGTCAAGCGTTATATTAGTGACGTGAAGGTTGGATGACCCGTCCAGGTTTTGAAGCAGCGGGGATTACAAATCTTGGCACTAGACTCGGAGGGCGGTCAGGTCCCCGCCAGGCTGTAGCCGATCCGCCCCTGTGGGACATCGGAAGCTTGACCTGATGACATCTCGTCGGACGTCATCATTCCCAACAGCATTTATAAAGGTCTTTCCGTCTCTAACCATCTTCATCAAAGTCCACCACCTCGACGCCGCTACTTTTTTCACTATCAAAGCTGTATCTTGACAAAAATGCCGGCAAAACCAGCATCTAAAAGCCACCAAACCGTCAATGGTACGGTCGTTCGCTGAGATTCAACAAATCGCTAGTCTGGAATTGACGTTGGCTTGCCTTTTTTTCGCTTAGTCGACACTACTGCAACTCGAACTCGTTCAAAGACCACGGACCATGACGCCACACAGGATGCGGACGCCATGCCGATTAATCCCACTGTGGAGACAGGATCGAAACGCAAGCAAGACGAAATTGAGGATGAAGAGAATGATAAATCTACAGTAGACGAGGAGCCTGCCACTAAGAAGGTCAAAGTCGGAGATGAAGGTCACGCCGACCTCAAAAAGTCAGACTCGGATGAAGCCGAGGAGGAGCCCGAGGTGAAGCCCAAATTCGGTGCTACTCGAGGAAGACGAGCGTCGAAACCCTCCGGAACTCGCGCTAAAGCCAGTGCCGCAGGAAAGAAGAAGGCGGACGCAAAGACAAAGAAGGAAGAGTCCCCCGACGATGCTGAGCTGCTCGACGAGTCCAAGGCCGGTGAAGAGGAGGAAGACTTGATGCACGAGGTTAACGGAGTTCTCGAGCGTGGTCGCATCTACTTCTTCTACCGCCCCAAGATTGACGTTGGTCCTGAAGATGAAGTCCACGACCTCGACGACATATCCAAGTTCCACATCTTACTACTCCCTCGCGAGTCGGAAACGAGGGCCGATAAGCAACGATTCCGGCTATTCTTCATCGGAAAGAAGAGGCTGCCAGACCGAGCGAAAGGGGGGCGCGATGTGTTTTGGGCGTCTCTGCATAAGTTTGGCAACGACTTTTCCGAGTTCAAGACCGCCGAGGCGATGGGACCAAGGGATTATGAAACCAAGACCAAAGGTAGAAGGTAACATCCCGGGTTTATGATGAGACTAAATCATTATCTTGTCTGGCACCTCCTTAGGCAAACGGCACAATGAGGCTGCTCGCATAGCCGGTCGAGGTCAATATGCTCTCTTTTCGCCAAAACCGAATACACCTTCCCAGCGAGCCACACATCTGCTCTACTACCTTACTCATCCTGCGCCAGACAAGATTGGAGAGATACAAGAGGAGCTCTCGATTTATGTCTCTGGATCCTTCATCATCCAAGTCCGTATGATTCCGCTGGGGCTCAAGGGCACCCGGATCCGTATTGATGTCTCCCTTATAGATTAAGAACCCGAAGGCTTCCAACCCTCCTCGAGCCGGTTTGCGTCCAGATAAAAAGGCTCAATACGGAGAGGAGGTCATTGCGGAGAAATTTGGGGGAGATGCGGAGACTGGAACCGGACGAAGGTTCATTGCGCCAAATCCGGCTTCGATGTTAGATTTCGAGGGTACTGAGATGCTGATGATCCCGGAAAAACGTGCAGTCAATGAGATCATGACCGATGAGAAGACCGAGCAAGGTTCGTGGGGCCCCTTTCCTAACTTGGATATTTCGTCTCATGCGGCCTGGGGCTGAGAACGTTCTCCTTCGTAGAAATTGAAAAAGAAGCGACTGACGAAGCTGATAATATGTCTCCCAAAGATGTATTGAATGAGCTGGGGCTAAATGAGAAGACGTTCCCTGTGACAGCGTTGGAGGGGGATTGGCTGTAAATCATCTAGTCGCAGAGTTTGGCCCGTGGAGTTATGAAAACGTGTAGTAGTAAAAGTTAGTCCGAGACCGAAAATCGTTTCCATCGTCTTTTCGTGTGAGTGCCCAGCTTTGTTTTTCCCTCTGAAAGGAGAAATAGAGATGGTCCTCTCGGTTCTGGTCTCCGAACGACAGGGCATTAGGCTCATACAAAGAGCGTTTTAAGTAGAGCCAAAAGGTAAATCAATAGTCTTGGTCATATAGGTGGCTAAATGGTTTCATTCAATGCTGTTAACCCAGACAGGGTTACATGGTAAGCATTTAAATCGAACTCGGGTAGGTAGGTTTTTCTACGGTCAACCTAGTCTTGACGCAAGACTTCGTGTCGAAGTCCTTCAATGAGGGCGCCGAGGCCAGAGGAACGGTGGTGTCTGTTAGAAGGAAGAGGTACCAGGGAGTCTTCTTGACGACGGAGACCAGAGGCTTGCAGGCGATGAAGACGTCGGTCGTGTTGTATGTTTTGGTTCCTTTTGCTACTAGGTCCTGCCCATACGCAGCTGACCAGTTGGTCGTAATCTGAGTCTTGTTCCAGTACCTGGGGGAGTATGGAGTCAAAAGCTGAACAACGAGTTAGATGGAATCAAATACTCACAGAGGCCTGTATTCAGTCGCTACGGGGTCGATATTCAACCACATGACAGTAGGGAGGCAGTCAGGCTTCACGCCGACGCCACCGTTGCTGAAGTCCCACAGGGAATAGATGCCACTGTCCGTCAAGCTAGCGCGGCCCGCTATGGGGAGGATCCAACGACGTAAATATGATACTTCAATCTATTCGGCTTGTACCTACACGTAGCGGTATCATAGGTGAGTTGCCCAAGGGTCGTATCAGGCGTAGCCTAGAAGAAACCACCTTGTGAGAGCTGTTGCGGAGAGTATTAGAACCGTACGCAGACTTACAACAATGTGCGCATGTGGCTTGATGCTATCTGTGCAAGGGCCGATAGTCGGAACAGGAATGCCCGAAGTGCCATCAGGCACGGGCGCGGGGCTGGCGGAAACGAGAGAGAGCAGAGCAGCGATCACAGAGAATGCGTACATCGTTATGATTGACTAGACACATAATACATGATCTCCCTTTGGATTTAAATAGCTGGCTCTGGAAGATCTTCGCTCTGACATTGGGTTGCAGTTTAGCCATGACTGTTCCCGGTGCCTCGTTCTCGCTGCCAAGCTACGCCCTGGCGAAGCAACGAAGACTGTTTAGACGCGTTCTGTGCCTCGCCAAGAGTAGGTGCCTTGAGCAGTTGAAGATCTGAGCTGAAAGTCCGGGCCAAACGGATGACGCCGGGCTTGCAATAGTCCGGAAGGAGCAGGTTCCAGGCTGTGTGGGAATGTAGGTTTCCTAAGCCTCTCGAGCCGAGGTTTCCACGTTTAGGAGGGAAGGCCGAGCGCAATGTGGATTATGTATGACTTGGCAGCTTTGGAAACGGTCCTAGGTCTCGTGCCATTGAAGCTTTGTAAAAGCAGCAAGATGCAGTGCGAACCCACGTCTTCACGGAAACCAGTGGCCCTGGCCGAGTCCGAGACACACATAGCTAATCTGGGCGTTTCACAGTTGGCTACTAAATAGAGTGCCGGGAACGTTTGATGGAGTCCTGCCATGTTCGAAATAGCATTGTCCATCGGAAGGCGAGCGCGTCATCCAGTAAAAGCAGCCCACGGCTGCGCGGAAACCAGTGGCCCTGGCCGGGTCCGAGACACATATAGTCAAACTGGGCGTAATCACAATGGGCTGCTGAATAAAGTCTTGGGAACGGTTTGATGGAGTCGAGCCGTGTACGAGATAGCAGGGTCCATCAGAAGGCAGCCCGTCAAGCGATGGCGTGAAGGTCGGATGGCCCGTCCAAGTTTTAAGCGGCGGGGATTAAAAACTGTAGTTTTGGCAATAGGGCACTAGACTCCAACGGGTGGGTCAGATCCCCGCCAGCTGAGGCTAAATGAGAAGACTTTCCCGGTGACAATTTGGAAGCTGTAAATCATCTAGTCGCGGAGTTTGTCCCGTGTAGTTATGAAAACGTGGGAGAGGAACACTTAGTCCGAGACCGTAAATTGTTTCCATCGATTTTGTGTGAGTGCCCAACTTTGTCTTTCCTTCTGAAAGGAGAAATAGAGTTGGTCCCTCGGTTCCCCGAACGGCAGGGCACCGGGTAGCCAGAAAGGCTCACACAAGCAGCGTTTTAAGTAGAGCCGAAATGTATCGAACCTTGCTCCCATAAGACCAATAGTCTTGGTCATTCAAGTAGCGAGTTAGGTCTCTCATTCACTGTCAAATACACATCATGGACCGGGTTGGGACTACTTGGTTTGGTATGTATTTAAATCTCAGTCCCGTATGTAGGGTTCTCTATGGTCAACTTAGTCTTAACGCAAGAGGTTGTGTCGAAGTCCTTCAAAGAGACCGCGTCGGCCAGAGGAACGATGGTGCCAGGGGTTTGGAGGAAGAGATACCAGGGAGCCTTCTCGACGGCGAAGGCCACGGGCCTGCAGGCGATGAAGGTGTCGGTCGTGCTGTATGTCTTGGTTCCGTTGGCCGCCAGGACCTTCCCGTACGCAGCTGACCAGTTAGTCGTGATCTGAGTCGTGTTCCAGTAACTAACGGAGCGCGGAATAATAAGTTAAGCAAAGAAGTAAGAATCAAATTGCAGACTCACAGAGGCTTGTAATCGGTGACTACAGGATCAATATTTAACCACAGGCCTGTTGGACCGCAGTCAGGCTTCACGCCGAGGCCACCATTGCTGAAGTCCCACAAGGAATAGATGCCACCGTCGGTCAAGGTAGCGCGGCCCGCTGTGGAGAGAACCAATCGACATGAAGATGACACTTCAATGTGTTCGATGACTACTTACAAGTGCCAGTGGATAGTTGCAACCCCGCAACGAGGGTCGTGTCCGGCGAAGCCTGGAAGAAATTACCTTGTGAGACCCGTTGTAAAGGGTATTGGGGCTGAAGCAGACTTACAATAATGTGTGCGTGTGGTTTAATGCTATCTGTGCATGGACCAATATATACAGTCGAAGCAGGAACACCGCTTGCGGGGCTGGCGGAAACAACAGAGAGCAAGGCAGCGATAACCGAGAATGCGTACATTGTTACGATTGACCAGACACAAAATGCATGATGCCCTTCGGATTTAAATAGCTGGCCCTGGAAGATCTTCGCTCTGACATTGGGTTGCAGTTTAGCCACGACGGGTCCCGGTGCCTCATTTTCGCTGCCAGGCTACGCCCTGGCGAAGCAACCAAGACTGTGTAGACGCGTTCTGTTCCTCACTAAGAATAGATTCCTTGAGCAGTTGAAGATCTGAGCTGAAAGTCCGGGCCAAACGGATAACGCCCGGCTCGCAATAGTCCGGAAGGGGCAGGTTCCACGTTGGTGTGGGAGTGTAGTTTTCCTAAGCCTCTTGAGCCGAGGTTTCCGCGTTTAGGGGGGAAGGCCGAGCGCGATGTAGATACTGTATGTCTTGGCAGCTTTGGAAACGGTCGTAGGTCTTAGGTCTCGTGCCATTGAAGCTTTGTAAAAGCAACCCACGACTTCGCGGAAGCCAGTGGCCCTGGCCGAGTCCGAGACACATGTAGCCAATCTGGGCGTATCACAGTTGGCTGATGAATAAAGTGCCGGGAACGTTTTGATGGAGTCGAGCCGTGTATAAGATAGCAGGGTCCGTCAGAAGGCAGCCCTTCAAGCGATGGGGTGAGGGTTGGATGACCCATCCAAGTTTTGAAGCGGCGGCGATCGCAAGCTATAGTTTTGGGACTAGAACCACTGTGAGAGAAAGAGATAAAAATCTAAATTTATAACACGCGAAGCAGGTGAGACAAGGCCGTCGGGTCTCGAGACTGGTGAATGCGGCAGGGTGCGGCGAGGTCGTGAGAAATTCGGCAAGAGCAGAAACGTGTCTGGATCGAACGTGATTCATCTTAGCATGCTGAAGCCCAAACAGCGTATCCTTGTCCCCGACGCCCCTGCCGAAACCTTACGATTCTCGCTATCTCTTTATCTTTTGCGGTCGTTCTTGGGGCCAGAGTTAAGATCGTCTTTGGTAGTGCCAAGTCTGGACGTAAGGGGGACTTTTGGCCCTTGGAGTAAACCGAAGTAAACAACAACGGAGGCACGTTCGTCTTTCACTGCGAGCTTCGGCCAGTATAATAACCCTAATCTCAACCATTCTTGCCCCCCGTATCCCCCAGAAACAACCACCGTACTGGACGTTCTGCTTCTCGCGCAGTTTGCTGTTGGCTTCTTCCCGCCTTTCTCTCCTCGAGGGAGTGTATGCGACCCAACGCCTCCGACGAAATACACCCCATGACGACATTTTCCCCACCTTCTAGTCCTACAGCCGAACGTCAGCTTTCGAAAGCACAGGCCCGAAGAAAAGTATTAGCTGAGATCGACAATGCACCGTTCACGTCGGTACCTTTCCACATGGAACCGAGGACAAAGTTGACCAAAACTTGCTTCCTTTTTTATGTCATCACAGGCAATTCCATGTTCGAAGTACGCAATGGCTTATAACTTTGCCAACGGCACTTTTACTGAACGTCTTTTGATTTCGTCCCCCTTTGCTTTTCTAAAAAATCAGCCGTTTTGAGTAAGTGGTGCACGCTTCGGGTCCTGTTCCCACTGCTGACCAGCCTTACGTACACCCTAGCCGCTGGTGCCGGGTTCTTCACCGATGCCTACGACATCTTCGCCATCAACCTCTGTGCCTATATGATCGGCTTGGTCTATGGTGCCGACGGGCAGTTGACGCGGAGTCAAGAGCTAGGTCTAAAAATTGCGACGCCGGTCGGCAATCTGGTTGGTCAATTGGTCTTTGGCTGGCTAGCGGACAAGTGGGGCCGAAAGAAAATATACGGCATCGAGTTGCTTATCAGTGAGTTCTTCTTAGCGCAGCTTATGCTCGTTCTTGTTATTTTGTGAACGTCTTGGGTGCTTACGATATTCGTGCTCAGTGATGGTAGCGACCTTCGGCCAAACCATGGCTGGGCGGGGACCCGGGGTGAACGTGTTTGGCGTCCTCATTCTGTGGCGCTTTATCATGGGGCAAGTCTAAGTCCTAATATTCGAGATACACCGATTGTCCCCCTACTTATTTTGGCACATTAGTATCGGTATAGGAGGCGACTACCCCCTCTCAGCAGTCATCACCTCCGAGTTTGCTGCAACACGCTTCCGTGGACGCATGATGATCGGCGTCTTTGCGATGCAAGGTTTCGGAAACATAACAGGTAAGCAAAGCTCGGGCATTCACCATGTGTCCGGGATAAGTGCTTTAACCAACGCATCTCGCAGCTTCGGTAGTCGCTCTTATTGTTACAGCGGCTTTCAAAGATTCTGTCCTCGACAAACCAGATTACCGGTCAGTCGATTACGTATGGCGAATCGTCATCGGGATCGGAATGGTTCCAGGCTTGTTCGCCATTTGGTCTCGAATGACCATCCCAGAGTCTCCAAGATTCACGATGGACGTCGAGAGGAATTTGGATCAGGCCTCGAGCGATGCTGACTTCGTCAAATTCGGTACGTTCCCACAGATGCCCTTCGAGCCGTATTGACGGGGTAAAACTGACCAAACCATTTCCAAAGGCAAGTTCGATGTCATCGAGGACCGCGTGCCGCGGCGAGTCGAAGTACCCAAGGCTTCGAGGCGGGATTTTATCGCCCACTTCTCCAAGTGGCCCAACCTCGCGCCCTTGATAGGTTGCGCGTGGAGTTGGTTCGCTTTGGATTTTGCCTTCTACGGCCTCGGTCTCAACCCATCTCTCATCTTCCATGCTATTGGTTTTGGAAACTCAAAGGCTGAGAATCTGAACCAGAGGGCATTCGACAATATGTACAACACCGCGGTCGGCAGCATCATGTAAGCCATACCCTCGCCCTCATCCTCAAACGCAAGAGCTAATCAGTGCGAATGTTTAGCTTGTCTATCGCCGGGTTGATACCTGGTTACTGGTTCACCTTTGCGTTTATTGATTCCTGGGGACGAAAGCCCATCCAGTTCATGGGGTTCACCGTCCTTACCGCCATTTTCATCGTTATGGGATTCGGCTACACCAAGATCACGACCTCAAACCAAGCGTCATTCGCGTTTCTGTACGCTCTAGCCAACTTCTTCCAGAACTTCGGGCCAAACTCTACGACGTTCGTCTTACCGGGAGAGCTGTTCCCGACGCGGTATCGAAGCACGGCCCACGGTATTTCCGCTGCTTCAGGCAAGCTAGGTGCCGTTTTGGCTCAGGTCTTGCTGCTTTATGCCAAGGATATTGGAGGTCCCAATAAGAGTGTCGATCATATGTGGGTATTCCGCGATTGTTGATATCTGGTCGCTCAAGACTGAGCCGTGTTGGTTCCCTTCATAGATTGGAGATTCTTGCTCTGTTTATGATGACAGGGATATTCTCGACGGCCCTAATCCCAGAAACGAAGGGCCGCTCGCTCGAGTCCTTAAGTGGGGAAGTAGAAGACCAAGATGCTATTGGCATGTTCGATCGTACGTAGCGTTTCCTTTGCTTGGGGCACCTGCCGAGTATGCTAAGCGTCTCTGCAGAAGGTCCTCCGCAATCCCTGCGCGAGCAGTTCACTTCTCTATTCAAGAGGCGACCAAGGGCGCCCCCGTCGTCGGACGGATGGGAAGGGCTTGGTAGCACAGGCCCCAACCATTTCTGACGCCGCTCTTGACCTTTCGTCGACTAAATCCTCCCCTCCATTTCACCCATCCCTTTCCCTTCTCCTTCCCCCCAACCTCATTCTTAACTTCATTTTGCACTTCACGCTCATCGCCTAGCCATTTCAAGTGAGTATTAGCCTTTATCCTCCCTTCGGTCGTCTCTTCCCCTTTGCTGTCTGTTTGTGCTTCATCTATACCTGTCCACTGGGTTCTTTCTGTCTGGATACTGGAATTTCCTCTCTCCCTCTCTGTGCGTATCTGTTACATATACATGTAGTTTTTAGGTGTTTTATTGGACTCCGAATATATCCCCTTGTCAGGTGGTTCTGCGTTTGGCGTGCGTGTGTGCTCGTGCTAAACCGATTCACAGAAGCTTTCTACCCTTGCAACGTATGCTAGTACCCTCTACGGGAAAGGCGCCTCGACCGCATTGGGGTCGTCGAGTGAGTTGTCGCTCAGACGCCGGTGAGCATTGCCAATCTCGGGCTCACTCAGGCCAGTACGGTAGTCTGGACTTTGGATGGGTCGTCCCGAAACGCCATGCGGCGTGGTACTCTCTCCATGCGAAGCCGAAACGGCGTCTTGCCCTGCGAGGTCCTCACTAACGAGCGGTGGATGAGCGAGCGCCGTCGAACGTAGTCCAATCTAAAAGCTTGGCTACTCAAGGGGAACAAGTCCGCATCACATTCACACTACGTCGTAGTAAACAAAGCATCAGCAATGCCCGCCTCTTTTTCAGCGGCGTCGAGACCTTAACAAGCCCAACGCACCTGTCCAAGACGCCTCTGACGATCTAGAAGTGCACTGCGAACGTTTCACTTGCAAAAATACAAGATAACGACGGCAGATACTCGGCTCAAGCAAAAAGGTACGAGATGAAGACGACCTGCCTCACTGGGCAACTCCGTCTTCTCAGTACTTCACCTACCCTGAAACGTGTGCGAGACGCCTGGCCAATGGCTGGCCGCGCAAGCCTTAGCGTCTGTCCAACCTTGATAATTCGATGGATTGGCCCCGGCCGGAAGATCAGCCCGAGAATCGAAAAGAAACGTAAAAACTGGTTCTTTCTTCTGTTGCATAAATCTCGTTGATCATAAGCTTTCTAGCAGCAGACAGGTCTAGCCTCATGCGGCTCGCTGATCCGGGTCATTTCAGGAAAAAGCCACATGAACGGGCGAAAAATCATGTCCTCAAGGCGCTCCTGGAAACTAGACGAGATATTAGCTGGATTCGTCGATTAATTCTCCGGTTA
The DNA here is from genome assembly GCA_019633425.1 of Tulasnella sp. 424. NCBI lineage: Eukaryota > Fungi > Basidiomycota > Agaricomycetes > Cantharellales > Tulasnellaceae > Tulasnella > Tulasnella sp. 424. The sequence goes on along the minus strand of WSUB01000068.1, from coordinate 6,155 downwards.
AGTCAAGCATGGAAGTCGATGAGAATTGGGGGCGTGAGAAGTTCTTACCTCGAAGAACTCGCTCGCTCTCAGTGCCCCGGGCCGGTTTTCTTGAATTATTGAAGATCTGACAACGTGGTTTGAAGTGATCACGCGACCTCCTCATAGCCTTGGAAGTTGGTGCGGGATGCCAAGGCCGCTCGACCTCAGCTTGACTAGATCAAAGGGTGTCATAGGGTGACATCATCTAGTCGTAATTAAGTCTGCAATACAAAGTCCTTGAACTCAGCGACCTGATAGCCACCATCCATCTTCAGACATTGACGACAGCTACTGTCAAAATCATGTCCAATAGATACGTCTTGTTTCACTGTGACGGTGCCGGCTCAACATATCCTCTCGTTCTGGTATGTAGATTACTCAGGTACGACATGAAACTGACCTACTTTACTGGGCAACTCCATCTTATCTCGGTGCTTCAGCTACCCTGGAACTTGTGCTAGACACCCAGCCAATGACTGGCCGCACAGGTCCAAGCTCATAATTTACTGAGCTCCCCGCCGGAAATGGGTATCAATGATAGCAACAGAACGTAAACTGTTCTTTTCACGGTACCGAGTACTTATGTAACTATCTTTGATTAGCTTTCTGGGAGCGAGCGGGCCTAGCCTGTTGCGGCTCGCCGAATCCAGGCACTGTGCAGGTGTTGGGGAAAAGGGGAAAGCTTGGCATCCTCAAGGCACTCATAGACAATGGACGAACTATTCATAGCTGAAATTATCGATTAAGTATCCGGCTAAACTCGAGCATGAACGTTGGGGCCGCGCGAAAAGTATCCACGAAGGGCTGTACTTGCTCGCCCTCTGCTTTCGGCTCTGCTCAGCCAGAACTTCAGCCTCACATGGCAGAGAGCTCTTGACTAATGAACTAGTAGAAGACATGAAAACTGGTACCCCTCTTATCGCATGAAGTTGTGAATGCCCGGTAAGTCAGTCGCTTCAATCTACTACCCACTCCTGCAAACTTGCGTGAACCAAACAAGCGCCCGATACTTTGGAACCATTGAAGATTTGACGTGGTCTTAAGTGATCACACGACCTCCAAGAAGCTGTTGGAGCGGTGGGTGGGAAGCCAAGGCCGCTTAACACCCACAAATTTGACTTGACGGGTGACATCACCTGGATGTAAGCCCGCAATACGATATATATATCCGTGACGTCCTTGAGGTCGTTGAACGAGCTACCGTTCCTCCAAGCACTCTAGTTTACAACAGCCGACTGCCAAAAATCATGTCCGATAAATACGTCTTATTCCACTCTGATGGTGCTGGCTCGACTTTCCCACTGGTCCTGGTAGGTTCTTAGACGTGCACTCCGAGCGGATAGTGATGTCGATTCTGGCGGTTAACTTCGAATTCGCTATCCATGGTGCGACTAAATCCAGCTACGAGTTTTCAAGGTTCCTCATGAGGTTGTGAACATGAATTATGAGGATACGACAAAACGCAAGGACTCGCCTGAGCTGAGGCGCCTTCTTGAAGCCAACCCTCTTGCTCAGTTCCCTACCTTGCTCACTCCCGAGGGAGGAGTCATGACCGAGACAGCAGCAATTGCTCTTTGTATGTGCCGTTGTTCTTATCGTGGATAGGCTGGTACTAAAACCTATGGTGCTCGATCACCCAAAAACAGACCTCAATGACCGTCACGGACTCGACTCACCTTGGAGCACCTCCAGGCTCGCAGCGGCCCAACTCGCTGCTTTCTACCGTTTTCTCGTCTATATCCCAGCCAATATCTACCCTACGGTGACGATCGTCGAGTTCCCCGAACGGTACATCTCGGTCCCCAAAGACGCGAACGTTACTCTGGATGAAGTGAAGCAGTGGGTTTCGGACGAATCTAGCAAACGTCGGGCTGATGCTTGGACGTTGTTGGAGACTCAGCTGGGACCGGGAGTGAAAGGGTTTAATGGCAGCTTCTTGTTGGGAACTGATCAACCGACGATGCTGGATGTTTATGTGACGATGATGGCGCATTGGACGCCATATCCGAGGTGCGTTCGAGGCAATTACTCGCGGCTCGCTTTCAACCCGTCGATTGACGCGAGCTTGGTGACAGATATGATTGGTTCAAGAAGAACTGCCCCAGGCTCTATGAAGTTGCGCACGAGACCATGAAGGCGTCGGTCGTTGCGAGGCAGGTCTTTGAAGAGAATGGGTTGGATGCATTTATGGGGAGAGACTCGCATGCGAAGAAACTAGATAGTATTCCTTGAAGATGGAATGCAAGTGAGAGATCTCGATGAAAAAAATGAACAGTAATGAAAAGCGAACGATGGTCAAAGAGATGCCGCGGCTGGGCGCCGCAGAAGCCGGCAGACCGCTTTTCCCTGTGTGATGAAGTGCTCGTTCGGTGGGGGAGATGTTCGGATACGCCAACTGTCGATGCAAAATTTCGAAGACCTTCCAACTCCTGTACGTACGACGTCCAACTTGAAAGTGTCGGTCGTTGCCAACGAGCAAAAAGTCTGCAGCTGGTGGTCGGCATTGTTGTGCCGCCCGACTGCAATGTGAATGTAATAGAGTTCGCCGAAGTCCTTGGCGAGTTGTCTCACACCCCAGTCTACAACGAAACCGTTTCTTTAACAACCCCCGACGCTCTCTCCCTCACTCTCTCTATATACCAGCGCTCCTTTTTGGACACAGACGGTCTCTACGGAACTCTTGGATAGGCGTTCTGCAATATTTTATTAGCACTCTTCATCGTTTCACCAAAAAGTCAACAAGCCAGGCACGACAACAAGCATGACGAGAACCTTGAAACTCCTAGCCCCGCTCGCCTTGGGCCTCCTAGCTGCTCCTTTAGTCAATGCTCAGAGCACTTGCGGTCCCGGCAACCTGTGCGGAGCTTCAGCGCGTGAGTGTTTCGCCGTGTTCACGATTTGGGACTGCCTCGCTAACGTTGCTACGGATAGCCTGCTGCTCTGAATTCGGCTTCTGGTAGGTTCCGGTCCCTCCGCCGCCACCACATCAAACGTCTCTTACTGTTTCACCTTACAGCGGCGATGGAACGCAATGTCTCGGCGGCTGCAACCCACTTCACTCTCACTCTCTCACATCATGCACACCTGCACCCATCTGCGCGGACGAGACCACTACATTCAAATCCCTCGATCGCATCCTGACCAACTACACCATGTACGACGGCAACGCTACCACGCACGATTGGGTCGTCGACTCGGGCAAAGTCTTCCTTTCGAACGCGAACGAGCTGGTTTTGACTTTGACCAAGGACAATAACGGGACGAGGATTTCCAGTGGGTTTCAAGTCTCCGAAAAGGCCTCGCATGTATATTTCACATGCTGACCGGCTGGGTTGGAATTTGTGCGGGCCCTTTGTTCTCTTTCTCTAGGCACTCGATATGTGCATTATGGCACGATCACCGCTACGCTTAAGACCGCTCGATCGGCCGGTGTTGTCAATGCTTTCATCACCATGTCGTACGCCCACGCTTTTACCCGTTCGAAAAGCATTTCCTTTGGTTCTCTTGCTGACGGTTTTGTTTCTATCTCCCTAGGGACGTTCGCGACGAGATTGATTGGGAGTGAGTAGGCGGATGGAGTTTTGGTTTTGATAACCCAAAAAGCTGATAAATTCGCGCTACTCTCAGATGGCCTGGCGCTCAAACTACTCAAGGCCAATCCAATTACTTCTTCCTCGGTGAAGTTGACTGTACGTTCATCCTGGCTTTCCCTTTCGAAGCCCTGAGAGTCCCTAATCACCCTATTGAACTTGTCTTTACAGACAGCAACTCGCACGGCAAGACTCATGACGGGTTGACCGATACTTACGCCAACTACCACGACTACACCATTGGTACGCTGCATTGACGACCTAGGTTGATATTTTACAATCTTGTGGCTCATTAGCAACGTATTCTCATTAGATTGGACTCCTGATACCCTGACGTGGTCGATTGACGGCAGCCCTGTTCGGACTCTGCAGAAGACGGACACTCTCAGCAAGGACGGCTCGTACTACGCTTACCCGTCAACTCCATCTCGAGTTCAGCTTAGGTTCGTGCTGGGCTTTTTCGGATGTGGTCTATTTCGTCCTCCATTCCTAATGCTTTCAACGCGATCCCTTTTAGCATCTGGCCTGCTGGTATTTCCTCAAGCCCTCAAGGCACGATCGACTGGGCTGGTGGCATGATCGACTGGAATGACCCGGACTACGTCGCCCAAGGACAGTTCAGCACGATCGTCAAGTCCGTCACCATCAAGTGCGCCAAGGAGACTGCTACCACAGTAGCTAATAACGGAAGCTTGCCGGCCAACGCTCAAAGCTACGTCTACACGACCAATGACACCAACAGCGGCGTCGTACCGCGCGTGATGGTCAGCAACGAGAGCACCAACGTGAATGGCGCCACGAGCGTGCACGGTGTCGCTGTTGGTAGGACTATTGGTGTTGTTGGTGGCATGGCTGTTCTGTTGGGATTGGGTGGATTCCTGCTTTAACTTGACGTTGTGTGATACGTGGTTGTCTCTTTTTCCATTATAGTCCCTCTCTTTTTTAGTTCCCTTCGTTAACGTGAGGCATATTATTTTGCTGGTTCCACGTTGGTTTGAGATGTGTGAGGACTCATACGTTCGGGTGCCTTGAGGTAGACGGTACCGTAAAAACCGCACTTCCAAGCCGTGTGGCTGTGCTCGAGACCACGGTCACTTGCACCACCTCCCGTCGACTCGGGTGCAGGTATATATACGACGTGCAAGAAGCACATTGCTCCATCACCACTCATTTTGTATACCACTTCGACCTCATCATGTTGAAATCCTTTGATTCCGTCCGCTCGACGACCACCTGGAGGCTACCCGAACCTCCAGTTGCGCCATCCCCCGATGAACCAGCTCCCGTCGTCGTTCACCAAGTCGACTGGAAAGCCACCGGTTTCCCAGAGAACGAAGGTCGAGTCGCGTTCATCATCGACAACGCCCTCACGCCGGAAGACTGTCAAAAGCTGTTGAAAGCGGCGGAAGACTCCGGACCTTGGGCTAAGGCTGCCGTTCACGGTGGACCCGGAGACGAACACGGCAGAATCGTGGAAGATTATAGAAAGTCAAGCCGAATCTTGCTCGACGATTTCGAGTTGGCGGATTTTATCTTGAGCAAGTTGCGACCCCACATGCCCGAGGAAGCTCTCAGCGCACCCACGAGCAAGTATTGGCAGTTCAACGAAGACTCGTATTGGGAAGATGAGGACCCTGCAGAGAAGAAGAAGAAGGAAAGCGACAGGGTTGAATTGTCGAGGTTGAATGAGCGGTTGAGGTACCTCAAGTACGTTAAGGGGGATTTCTTCGAGTCTCATTGTGATGGAAGTGAGTGATTTGTCCTTTTCTGTGCATTCTGCGCGGTGAATTGAGTCTGACCTTATCTCCTCTCTCTTCGATGCTTTGCATCTCATAGCATATTGGACGCCCGATCGCTCGGAGATATCCTGCCTCACTCTCCAACTGTACCTGGACGGCTCGAAAGAGGACTTGGAAGGAGGCGCTACGCAGTTCCTCAGCTACCGCGTGGCTGATACCGTCATCGATGTCGACCCGCGTCCCGGAAGGGCCCTCATATTCGAACAGGGGAACTTGCTTCATTGTGGAGCGAAGGTGACCAAGGGAGAGAAGTACACGATCCGAACGGACTTGATGTATAAGAAGGTTCCGGCTTAAAGAAGTCAAACTTGAAACGACGCGATACGACTAGTTATTTCGACTGAACTCGCCATCATTGATGTAAAGTGTTTCCTTCTTTGTCAAACCCCACTCGATAGTACACAGTATTTTGTTGTGATCGTCGTGTATGCTACCGTGAAGTCCATTGACTAGCTCGAGTATTCGGTTCAACGCCCCCCCCCTGGAGGTCCCCCAGATATGTCGCCGGAAACAGAAGAAGCAGAGTAAGGTATTACTAAAATATACGATTAAGAAAGGTTTACCGTAGGTTAAAGTCTAATATAAGGTTACAACATGTCTAGAAATACAACGCGGGATGCAGGGTGCTTGGTACATGTCGGAAAGGTGCTAGACGATCTGAGACTTCGCATCCTTTTCCTCGTCCACAACTTTCTTCTGATCCTCTAGACCCCAGTTGTCGTCCGTCACCTCGTGCATCTCCAAC